>JAJOOR010013892.1:0-14241 GCA_036250505.1 Solanum acaule | reverse complement strand
ACGACCCCGGGGGAGATGGTATCTCCAATAGGATCCAATCCAACAACAACCACCGTAGAACGCCGTCCACTCTAAGAAATCATAGAAAAGGCTCCAAGCCTATACCATCTCAATCCCACGCCTCTAGTGATGCGCCAAACCTTCGAGAATGCGTCGAAACCGCAGAATAAGAGAGAGAAGATACAGACGTGCAGCAAGCAGCGATAACGCCTAATCTAAGGCTCAAACTATCATACTCAAGTCTGCTACTCCAGTCTACAAGGAGCTAAGTCATCCGAACGACGTCGGCAGAAAGTCAAGTCTATCCATCCCACACGGGTCATAAGTCTAAGGCAACGCTAGCCTAACCTAGACTAAGGATATCATGCTTACGGTTACGGATGAACAAGGCATACAATATATAGCATACAAGCATACAATAGCATTTAGCACATAAGCATGCAACTCTACTAAATCGGTTAACATGATATTATACCCGAAATATGGCCAATCGATCCTAACATGAGGTATCTGATCAAAGTAAGGTAGGAAACTAGTACCCACCCATAATTCATTCCAATCGACATGCGTTTACACAATTAAGCTCAATCTAAAAGAAAGGAAGTCGTAGCCTACCTTAAGGCTGACCGTGCGAGCTCCAAATCACTTTACCGGAGCTTTTCCTTCTCGAACGACCTTTCAACGTTGTCACTCTATCAAATATAGGATCACAACGTTAGTACGGTCGTTTAGACACTAAAATCACAACAAACGAAGATGGGTCAATTTTGGAGTCAAAACGGGAATCGTGGGACCCACACCGAACTGTCCGAATTTGACTCCTTCAAGAGACCCTAAACAGCACCCCAAACTTGTGTTCCAAAATGGAACACAATTCGAGGCTCAAAACACAGCAAAAACCAACAAGCAAGAAACCACACTTTAATCAACTAAAAGAAAACCTACAGCAGCAATCTAAACTTGGAATAAATGAGAATCAAAAGGTGTCCAGCACTCTTTGAACACTCTGTAGCGAATCCACGACAATTCCCAATACGTGGGACTTCGAATCACCCAAAACCGAGCTAAAATAAAAGAGATATGACCAAAACAAGAATGCCTAAAAACAAAGGCTCGAAAAAGGGTACAGCAGTTAGGTTATCGCGAAATTTACCTCAAACTACACGCACCCGACAACTTCCGAACACTCTATAGCGAAGCCACCGAAAAAACGAAGCTCCCGCACTTCGAATCACCTAAATCGGTTGAGAGATAAGAGAGAGATGAGGGTTTAAGTTTTGGAAAATGTTGCTGGTTTTTCTGCAATTATAGCAGATTTTCTGCAATAATTTCCCAAAACTAAAAAACTCCGATGGGGTGCTTCGATCTCGTTCGGAACCTCGTGCACGCAAACAAGATATGCAACCATACCAAATTTGATATTTCGGACTCAATGACACAGTCAAAATTTTCATCAAAGGTCAGCTCGATAAAATGTGGGTCCCACTTCCAAAAGTCATTTTAAGTCGAAAATCACAAAAGGGCTCGGAAAGATATCGAAAACCTCAGGATACAAAAGAAGGGTCAATCTAGACCAAACTTGACATTCCAGAGCTAATCGCGCTGACGGAATTCTCATCCGAGTGCGTTTGCTCAGAATGTTGACCAAAGTAAAACTTAGGCTTAAACTTAAAGTTAAAATGCCTAATCGCACCGACTCACACTGAAAACCTCGGGAGTCATGTCGACCATGCTACTAGCCTAAAATGACCCTTCCGGAGCTGATGGAATCGTCAGAAATGGATTCTGATGTCATCTTCTTAAACTTTTGATCAAAAATGATCGTTCAAGGTTCATAAGCTCCAAAACACAAAAACTCGCACCAAGACCAAACGAACGACCAGGTGACCGAACTGTCAGTCCCAGCAAGTCATAAATGACTTGGGGTCGCTACAGAAATGCTCTAAACGACACACAGAAGGCAAGACACAGAAATGACCTGGAGGGTCATGACAATATCCACTACTAAAAAGGACTTTCGTCCGCGAAAGAAAGGATCAAGAAGTACCTGAAGGCTCAAACAAGACGGGAAACTGCTCTCGCATCTCCTGCTCGGTCTCCCAGGTAGCCTCCTCGACTGGACGATGCCTCCAATGGACCTTAACAACAGGAATGGCTCTCGAGCGCAATCTCTTCACATCTCTGGCTAGAATGGCAATTGGCTCCTCTACAAATGTCAAACGATCATCCAACTCGACTGCATCATACTGGAGCACATAGGACTCATCAGGAACATATCGCCGCAACATCGGGACATGGAAAACCGGGTGGATGGCTGAAAATGCTGGAGGTAGGGCCAACTCATAAGCAACCTCCCCAACTGTCCGGAGTATCTCAAAAGGCCCAATGTACCTGGGGCTAAGCTTGTCCCGCCTCCCAAACCTCATCACGCCCTTCATGGGCGACACACGGAAGAATACCCGATCACCAACAGAGAATCTCAACGGTCGGCGCCTCCGATCCGCATAATTCTGGTGCCTACTCTGAGCCATCCTGAGCCTATCCTGAATCACCCTCACCTGATCCAGGGCCTCCTGAAGCAAATCTGTACCACGTGGCCTAGCCTCTGTAGACTCAAACCAACCAACTGGAGAGCGACAACGCCTACCATATAACGCCTCGAATGGGGCCATCTGAATACTAGAGTAGTAGTTGTTGTTGTACGCAAACTCCGCCAAAGGTAAGAACTGGTCCCACTGACCTCCAAAATCCATAACACAAGCTTGCAACATATCCTCAAGGACTTGAATAGTACGCTCCGACTGGCCATCCGTCTGCGGGTGGAAAGTTGTGCTAAGGTCAACCCGAGTGCCCAAGTCATCCTGAAAGGTCCTCCAAAAGCTAGACGTGAACGGAGAACCTCGATCTGATATAATAGAAACTGGCACCCCATGAAGTCGAATCACCTCCCGAATGTAGATACGAGCCAACCTCTCGGTGCTAAATGAAGACTGAACGGGAAGGAAATGTGATGACTTGGTCAATCGATCAACGATGACCCAAATGTTGTCAACACCTCTAGAAGTTCGAGGCAACCCTATAATGAAGTCCATAGTGATACGCTCCCACTTCCACTCCGGAATGGGTAATCTCTGAAACTCACCACCAAGCCTCAAATGCTCAGTCTTTACCTGTTGGCAACACAAGCAACGGGAAACAAAGTCAGCAATATCTCTCCTCATGCCACTCCACCAGTAATGTTGCCTCAAATCATGATACATCTTTGTTGTGCCCGGATGGATAGAGTATCTATACTCATGGCCATCAAAAAGTATCAACTGTATCAAATCTCCAACTCTCAGAACACAAATGCGGCCGGCGAATCTCAACACTCCATCAGGATCTAAGGTAGCCTGACCACCATCACCCGCTAACACTCGATCTCTAAGGGCCACCAAAGCCTCATCCTCAAACTGACAACCACGGATCCTATCAAGCAAGGAAGACTGAACTCCCATATGGGCCAAGACACGTCTAGAATCTGAGATATCTAACCGAACCATGCTATTGGCTAAGAACTGAATGTCCATAGCCAAGGGTCGCTCCTCAACAGATAAGAAGGTTAGACTACCCATACTCACCCTCTTTCGGCTCAAGGCATCCGCTACCACATTCGCCTTGCCCGGATGATAGAGAATAGAGAGGTCATAGTCCTTCAGGAGCTCAATCCAACAACGCTGCCTCGAATTAAGGCCCATCTGGCTCATGAGTACTGAAGACTCCTGTTATCGGTATAGATCTCATATCGAACTCCATACAAGTAGTGCCTCCAAATCTTAAGTGCGAAAACTACCGCCGCCAACTCTAAGTCATGGGTGTGGTAGTTGCGCTCAAGAATCTTAAGCTGCCTCGACGCATAAGCAATAACCCACCACTGCTGCATCAATACACAACCCAAACCAACGCCGGATGCGTCACAATAAACCATGAAGCCTTCGCCCTCAACTGGAAGAATCAATATAGGAGCGGTGGTCAATAACTCATTGAGCCACAAAAAGCTCGCCTCACACTCCTCTGAACAAACAAAGGGAACATCAACACGAGTCAACCGGATCAGAGGTGCTGCCAAGGTAGAGAAACCCTCCACAAATCGTCTGTAGTAGCCTGCTAGTCCGACGAAGCTCTGAATCTCAGTAACTGAGGTGGGCCTAGCCCAATCACGAATAGCCTCAATCTTCGCCGGATCTACCATAATGCCCTCCTTGGATACAACATGCCCCAAGAACGCTACAGAGTCTAACCAAAACTGGCACTTTGAGAACTTGGCATAAAGTCGCTGATCTCTCAAAGTCTGGAGCACAACTCTCAAATGCTACTCATGATCACCCCTACTCCGCGAGTATATCAAAATGTCATCAATGAAGACTATGACGAAGGAATCAAGATAAGGTTTGAACACGCGCGTCATCAAGTCCATAAAGGCAGCAGGGGCATTAGTCAACCCAAATGACATCACCAAGAACTCATAATGGCCATAACGGGTCCTAAATGCAGTCTTAAGGATGTCCGCTGCCCTAATCCTTAACTGGTGGTAACCGAACCTCAAATCAATCTTAGAGAACACCGAAGCTCCATGTAGCTGGTCAAATAGGTCATCAATCCTAGGCAGAGGATATTGATTCTTCACTGTCACCTTATTCAACTGTCTATAGTCAATGCATATGTGCATCGTACCGTCCTTCTTCTTAACAAAAAGAACGGGAGCGCCCAAGGTGATACACTAGGTCTGATAAATCCCTTACCTAAGAGATCCTAAAGCTGAACACTGAGCTCCTTGAGCTCTGCAGAAGCCATCCGATATGGCGGAATAGAAATAGGCCGAGTACCTGGCTCAAGCTCAATCAAAAAATCAATATCACGCTCTGGGGGTAGGGCAGGTAAGTCAGAAGGAAACACATCTAATAAGTCACGAACAACAAGAACTGACTCAACCGGAGGAACCTCCCTACTCACATCACGCACATAGGCCAAATATGATAAGCATCCACTAGCCACTAGCCTCCTAGCACGAATAAAAGAGATAACCCCAACTGGTGTGCTACCACGAGATCCCTGCCACACCACCGGAGGGATACCATGAATGGCTAAGGTAACGGTCTTAGAAAAGCAATCTAAAACGGCGCAATAAGGGGATAACCAGTCCATGCCCAGAATCACATCGAAATCAACCATGTCAAGCAATATAAGGTCAGCCCAGGTGTCACGCCCCTGGATAGTAACTAAGCAAGATCGAAATACCTGATCCACTACTAAAGACTCACCCACGGGGGTCGACACACGCAACGGCGCTACCAAAGGCTCAGACATCATACTCAATCGAGAGGCATAGTAAACAAAAACATACGAAAAAGTAGAGCCTGGATCAAATAAAGCCAAGGCGGGCTTCTGGCATAAAAGAATAGTACATGTGATCACATCGTCTGATGCCTCAGCCTCCGTCCTCGTTGGAGCTGCAAAGAAATGGATATGTCTGCCTCTGCCCTGACTATCAAACCTACCACCTGACCTGCTTCCTCGGGGACCACCCCGTATACCCTGCTGACCACATCTACGGTCCTGACCCTGACCACGGCCTCTAGCTGGAGGTGTTGGTAAAGCTGGGGGAGCTGCATGAGGAGCGGGAGTAATTCGACTATACTGAGGGCAGTCTCTAGCCCAATGACCCATCTCACCACACTCATAGCAACCCTGTCGACGGCGACTCCCAGAAGAACGACTACCATGGCCTGAAGAACCCGACTAAAACACCTCGCGGCCCTGACTCGAACTAGCCTCACTCCGACCACCATCTGATGCCTGAAGAGAGGCTTGTGTAGGTCTGCTAGACTGAACCTGTCGAAATCGTCGTCCGGCCCTGTCATGATAATCTCTAGACTTGGGGCGGGATTCACTGTAGCTGCCCTCATACCTAGCCCTCTACTCGCTGCCCCCTTGGGCCTCGCAACGAAGATGCTCCATAGTACTAGCATGGTCAACTACGTCTAAAAAAGATCGACCCGCAGAAACTAAGGATTGGGTCTCAAGCCGAAGATGCAATCTCAACCCACGAACAAAGCACCTAACTCTCTCCTCATCTGTAGGTAATATCATATCGGCATGACGGGAGAGCTCGTGAAACCTAGTCTCGTACTCTGCCACCGATATGGAGCCCTGTTCCAACCTGTAGAACTGATCCCTGAGGTGGTCTCTGAGGCTACGAGGAATAAACTTGGCCAAGAAGGCCTCAGAAAACTCATCCCATGATACCGGTGGTGATCCAACTGGCCTGGTCTGAATGAACGTGCGCCACCACTGCCTGGCTGGCCCATCTAGCTGGTAAGCAATGAAGTCGGCCCCTCTAGACTCCACAAGGCCCAAAGTACGAAGCCTCTCACGGCAAGTAGTAAGAAACTCGTGGGCATCCTGACCCATAACCCCAGTAAACCTCGATGGTGTCAACCTGAGAAACACACCAAGCATCTTCTGGTCCTCAAGCGGCATAGGTATGTCCGCTGCCAAGGGTTGTACTCCCTCAAATGGTACCTGGACCTGAGGTGCCCTCACTGTAGGCTGATCCTGTTGTACTAGTGTTGGTGTAACTAGGGCGGGTGGCTACTGCATCACCCCAAGCACACCTAAGAGCTGAGCAATAGCGGCCTGAAGACCTGGAGTCAGAACTAGTCCGAGTAGCCGCTGGGCTGGCCCCGGCCCCACCGGCTGATCTGGTATACGAAGTGCTGAAGGGTCTGCTACTGGCTCTGGATCCTCCTCTCTTGACCTCGGGGTCGGCGTCTACCCCAAGCTGGGGTTCTGTCTGCAGGCCTGGGTGTATCACTCCCGGCCGCGCCACCTCGCAAGCGGGCCATCCTGCGAAAGAGTGAAACAAGTGAGATTTCAAGGAACAATAAGACACACGCTGCACGAAAATAAAACAAAAGAGGAAATTGTTCTAAGGACATCATGTAGCCTCCCGAAGATAAGTTACGGACATTTCCGCACCGATCCGCAAGACTCTACTAGACGTTAGCTCTGTACAAATGAGACCGGTGAACCTGAGGCCCTAATACCAACTTGTCACGACCCGATTTCTCGAGTCATGATGGCACCTACTATACCCTACCAATAGGTAAGTCAACCCGTAACCCAGAACATCAAGCAATGAGCGAATGGGCAGAAACTAACGATAAAAATAATCTAAACAAGAATAACAAGGCGGAAGCAACCCAAAATAAATATATACAGAAATCCCTCCCAGAACCTAGAAGTCACTAGTACAGAGTTATCTAATAAAGAGTACAAGTCCCAAAAGTGGACCACAACAGAGTGTGTCTCAAAGGCAACAAGACTAGCTAAAACAAAAGAAGGAGACAGAACAAACCCAAAACGCCAAGTGCTCTCCCTCGTCTCCGAATCACAGCTGCAAAAGAAGGCTGGAACTAATCACCGCTGGTAACTGGTACTGGGACCTGCATAACGAAATAGATGCAGAGCGTAGCATAAGTACTAACACAACAGGTACTCAGTAGGCATCATAGGTCGACTGAGCAAAAAGGGTAAAAACAATAAGAAAGGATATAATCTAGACACAGAGAGGTCAAAGCGGATATGAAAAGAAAGCACACGAGCATACCAGAAACAAACTAAGTGCAACTAAACTAAATTAACTGACCCCCAGATGCCCAGAAGGTACACCCGTGCGCAAGTTCAAATAAAATCTGAACGGACCCTCATAAGCCCGACAGGTACACAGAAAAACTAAATCTACTGAGAAAGAAGAAAACCGGGCTCCCAGCCCAAAGAAACTAAGATAATCCATCAGACTCCACCCAGCCAACAGTGCACTCCCAGCCCAGCTAGAAAGAGTGACCCTAGGGGGCACCCAACCAAACAATCCACTCTCAGCCCAGCTAGAAAGAGGGACCCGTGAGTGAGGTAGATATTGCGAGTCGTCCTACCATGCAGTCAGCTCCCAGCTCAACTAGAAAGAGCGACCTGGGGACACTCAGCCAGCAGCACACTCTCAGCCCGGCTAGAAAGAGAGGCCCAGGAGCAGTCGCCGATATCACCGAATCTACCCAGCCAGCGATACGTTCCCAGCCCAGCTAGAAAGAACGACCCCGGGGGTGATGATATCTCCAATAGGATCCAATCCAACAACAACCACCGTAGAACGCCGTCCACTCTAAGAAATCATAGAAAAGGCTCCAAGCCTATACCAACTCAATTCCACGCCTCTAGTGATGCGCCAAACCTTCGAGAATGCGTCGGAATCGCAGAATGAGAGGGAGAAGATACAGACGTGCAGCAAGCAGCGATAACGCCTAATCTAAGGCTCAAACTATCATACTTAAGTCTGCTACTCCAGTCTACAAGGAGTTAAGTCATCCGAACGACGTCGGCAGAAAGTCAAGGCTATCCATCCCACACGAGTCATAAGTCTAAGGCAATGCTAGCCTAACCTAGACTAAGGACATCATGCTTACGGTTACGGATGAACAAGGCATACAATATATAGCGTACAATAGCATTTAGCACATAAGCATGCAACTATACTAAACTGGTTAACATGATACTATACCCGAAATATGGCAAATCGATCCTAAAATGAGGTATCTGATCAAAGTAAGGTAGGAAACTGGTACCCACCCACAATTCATTCCAATCGACATGCGTTTACACAATTAAGCTCAATCTAAAAGAAAAGAAGTCGTAGTCTACCTTAAGGCTGACCGTGCGCGCTCCAAATCACTTTACCGGAGCTTTTCCATCCCGAACAACCTTTGAACATTGTCACTCTATCAAATATAGGATCACAACGTTAGTACGGTCGTTTAGACACCAAAATCACAACAAACGGAGATGGGTCAATTTTGGAGTCAAAATAGGAATCGTGGGACCCGCACCGAACTGTCCAAATTTGACTCCGTCAAGAGAGCCTAAACAGCACCCCAAACTTGTGTTCTAAAATGGAACACAATTCAAGGCTCAAAACACAGCAAAAACCAACAAGCAAGAAACCACACTTTAATCAACTAAAAGAAAACCTACAACAGCAGTCTAAACTTGGAATAAATGAGAATCAAAAGGTGTCCAGCACTCTTTGAACAATCTATAGCGAATCCACAACAATTCCCAATATGTGGAACTTCGAATCACCCAAAACCGAGCTAAAATGAAAGAGATATGACCAAAATAAGAATGCCAGAAACAAAGGCTCGAAAAAGGGTACAGCAATTAGGTTATCGCGAAATTTACCTCAAACTACACGCACCCGACAACTTCCAAACACTGTACAGCGAAGCCACCGAAAAAACGAAGCTCCCGCACTTCGAATCGCCTAAATCGGTTGAGAGATGAGGGTTTAAGTTTTGGGAAATGTTGCTGGTTTTTTTGCAATTATAGCAGATTTTCTGCAATAATTTCCCAAAACTAAAAACTCCGACGGGGTACTCCGATCTCGTTTGGAACCCCGTGCACGCAAACAAAATATGCAACCATACCATATTCGATATTCCAGACTCAATGGCACAGTCAAAATTTCCATTAAAGGTCATCTCGATAAAAAGTGGGTCCCACTCCAAAAGTCATTTTAAGTCAAAAACCACAAAAGGGCTCGGAAAGATATCGAAAACCTTGGGACACAAAAGAAGGGTCAATCTAGACCAAACTTGACATTCCAGAGCTAACCGCGCTGACGGAATTCTCATCCGAGCGCGTTTGCTCAGAATGTTTACCAAAGTCAAACTTAGGCTTAAACTTAAAGTTAAAACGCCTAATCGCACCGACTCACACTGAAAACCTCAGGAGTCATGCCAACCATGCTACCTGTCGCACCCTATTTCAAACCGACCGAAACGGTTCACAACATAATGTGGCTGATACTCTGATTTTGGAAAAATTACTTTTTGTTTGTTTTAGAGTCGCCACCTAAATTTTAAGGAAAATATTAGGAAAACCATTTTTTAAATATGTAACTGTAAACTCTGTTTTGATTTGCGAAACCAGTGAGATTCTAAGTAAGGGTTTTGGTTACTCGAGGGGAAGGTGTTAAGCATCCCTCAGAGCCTATCCGAAGATAGTCCTTAAACTCAATTTAGGAAAATATAATTAGGAAAAAAAAATTTGTTTATTTATTTGCTTTATGATCAATAATAAGTAAATTTTATTATTTTAAGAAAAGAGTAAAAATACAAGGTATAACAAATATATGTCTATTAAATTAATATTAGTATGTTTATCATACGGTAAAAAAAAAAAATGAATATACTAAACATGTATGACAATTTTATATGTTAAGAAAATATGTATGTGTCTTATATAAATGTATCCAAAATAAATGTTGAGTTCAAAGGATATAAAGATTTGTCATTTTTATTTATATATAAAATTAAAGTTTAAGTAAAATAAAATAAGATAGAATAGTAGTATGTGTGAATATGTAGTATGATATATAACGTTGAATAAAATACATAAAGTGGAGTTCCTAAACAAATATATAAATAAAACAGACGGTAATAATACTAAATGTGTTTGTTGCAAAGTATAGTATATTCATGTATGTTTTTTTTTAAAAAAAAAACGTTTATTATTTTATCTACATCTAGGGACAAATTGACAATAGATTAGATGTAGTATAATAATATGTATATTTAAGTGTAGGGATTTATAACTTATAAAAAAAATAACACTTGTAAAAAAGATAGTAGATAAAAGTAATAGGTTATGTGAGAAAAAATAATAATATAGAATTTATACCTTTATGTGCATGACATGTATATGTATACCTTGTATTTTTAACCTGTTGACACATTTAAAATCTTGAAATAGCATGTTAAAATATTTTTTAACTACATGTGATTTAAAAATAGAGATAGTAATAGTAAATGTAATTTCTTCGTAAAGGCGTTGAACTAAAAATAGGCCTAACTATCGAGACTTATTCTATAGTTACACTTATTTTTTGTTAAATATATAAGCCTACTTTCCAAAATATACTTCTAGAGGGTAATTATTTTAGCCTCTAAACTAATCTCAAATTTATTTGGGAGTCCCAATCCATGAGTTTTATTTTTCCTACTTAAATACCTAAATGAATATTATTTCACCCTTTTGAACTTTATTGAGAATTTTAGATGATAAGGTTTCCTATTCCTTAAGATAAAGGCCTAAGTCGATATATATTTCTTTTCCTCAATTTTAAAACACTAGCATTGTTTTGACCTTTGAAACTTCATTTGGAAAATTCTTAAACTATAAACCCCTTCTCTTCAACTAAAAAAAACGTAAAAGAGCATTATAGGTAAAAATGCTAACCCATTTCTTTAAAAAAATGTTTCAACTAAATTCACAAGCAAACAAATATTGGCTCACATGAATAATCTTCAAAAATAAAAGAAGACAAGCAATGTATCAAAACTTAAGAGTGAGGGTTAACCAACATATCAAAAACAATGTAAGTAGGACGATGAAACTTAAGGGTAAAAGTTAGCCAACATATCAAAAACACAAGGCAACAAAAGATAGGCTGAGGAACATTAGACTCCTATTTATGGGACTCCAAGCATTGCGGTGATCCTAATTGATGTTGGCCTAATATTTTAGGCCAAAACGAGTTCCAAAGTAGAAACTCCAGCCCTCCGATTGTACATAAAAAGGAAAAATGGGGTAAAGATTAGTAGCTGTATTTCACATATGATAGCAATTGAATAGTAAATAGTGCACAAATGAAGCAGTTAAACAATAAACCATTTACATGTTGGATAAGTTTGATACTTATAAGGTTATGAGCCGGGTTGGTATAAACACCCTGAGCCTAAGATTTGAGATGTTCTAAAGATTGAATGCAAACATGACATATTTCCAAAAAAAAAAAGAGGTTCATAAATTCTCCAATGTGTTAAGCTAAAATCTGCTCATATGTTATTCACTTTTATTCTTTTGGATGAGAACCAAAGTTCAGCAAGTTCATAAGAATAATGTTTTTTGAAAATTCCACTATTTCTACCTATTTAAGAAATGATCGTTAGAATGCAATCACCCAATTCTAGCTTGTTTGGAATTGATTTATTATACGTACCATAAAGCTTAATATACAAATCCGTTAGATTTTATGACATAGGCAGCCAAAACAGATCATCCAAATGCTCAAGATAACATGTTTAGAATGAAAAATCATAGCAACACCACAACATAACTGCGGAGAATGTTAAACCAAGTGACCACGAATTTGGAATAGACAAGAGAGTCGACTAAGAAGGTAAAATATTAAAACTATAACAGCAAACAGATGCTTTTCATAATCAAAATTAAACCATCACTTTTTGGATTGAGATTAGGATGTATTATGGTCGAGAAAGCTTAAACGAGATTAACATTTCAGCCATCTATATATACACCTTCTATATTGTATCCAAATCAAAGCAACAACAAAGGAGATGTATGCCATGTAAAAAAAAAAAATAGAAACTTAATCGCACTAAAGTAAGAGACAAACAGATTAATAACACCCATTTTTAATTATCGAAAATCAACACAAAATGATCGACTAGAGTTTTAACAAAATAAAGATGAGGTATGGTACCTTTACGGGGGCAGCAAACAAAGGCTTTGATGTCAAGGATTCCGACCTCAATCTTACTTGAACTCGAACCCCAAAAAAACATCGAAAACAAAAAGAAGAGAAGAGAAATTTTTGATCGAACTGTAACCCTTTTGAAATATATTGTTTCTATATGTTCTTATATCTATTGTTGGATTCTTGGTTGCTGTTCTTACCCGTTTTTCTCTATGGTTGTTCGTCATTTTCGGATGGTAAAACACCATCCTTTTATAGGTGAAAATCAGACTCAAAACTCCGAATTTGAAATCAAAATACTCACTGGAAAGTAGAGAGCTGCTGCTACAGATCAAATCAATATCACCTTTTCAGATTTTTGAAGCCGTTAGGATAAGGTATAGGCGGCATAGGGTGTCTCCTTTTGTTGGAAAAGGGATGATGGAGGAGACATAAAGCAAGATACCGCCGGATATTGTTGTTTTCCGGCGGTTCATGGCCGAACTTGATGGGACAAAGGAGTGACGAGGCATGGGGATGGAGAACGCCTGGGGAAGGGGGAGAAGCTGTGAGGCGATGGGGAGATATATTGATGACCACCGAAAATTGCTATTTTCCGGTGGTCTGTAGGTGGAAACAATGGCAGAGGAGAGAGAGATCGATGGGAGAGGAGAGGAAAAGAGTTTGATGGGAAAGGGGCAATTTTTGGGAAGAGAAACGTATGGAGAAGAAAGAAAACGTTTCTGGGAAAGGAAAAAGCTTGACAGGAGATGGGATTGTACTTATTTTGGGAAAAATTGAAAAACTTAGGATTTAATTTGGGCCGTCCGATCATTTGATCAGACGGTTGGTAAAATAAAGAGTTTAAAAATAAATAATAATTATATATATATATATAATAGTAAAAGGATGAATTAATTAAGGCCATTAGATTAGATTGTAAGGCTGAGATCGAATCTAAAGAAGCACAATCCATGTGCTCGCCTACATGGCATACACGGATTGGCCGGTTTAATAAGACTCGGATTGCCAAATCTGCTCAAATTAAATTCATTTAAATTATAACTACTTTCTTTATTAAATAGCCATAAGTGGTAATTATTTTGCAAGATTAACTTATTTGATAAAATTAGTCACTCTTAAAATTAAATTAATATAAATTAGTAAATCATCAATTAACTAAGCTTTCTAATTTTAATAAATGTACGAAAAATATCTATTGCAACAAAAGGAATTATATTTGAACCAAAATAGATTCAATTCTTAAGAAGAACAACATTTATTTAAAAATGAGAGAGTAAGTAGTAATATAATATATTTAATTTTTATAAGAAATAACATTTAATAAATAAATTTATCAAGTCAAATTAAAAAAAAAAAATTGTATTCCTATATAAAAAATAAATTCATAACATATATATTTTATTATTACCATTATTATAATTATTACTATAGTTAAATGTGGAGAGCCAAAATTGGGTGTCAACACTACCAGCCTAAAATGACCCTTCCGGAGCTGATAGAATTGTCAGAAATGGATTCCGATGTCATCTTCTTGAACTTTTGATCAAAAATGATCGTTCAAGGTTCATAAGCTCCAAAACACAAAAACTCGCACCAAGACCAAACGAACGACCAGGTGACCGAACTGTCAGTCCCAGCAAGTCATA
>JAJOOR010013891.1:0-14147 GCA_036250505.1 Solanum acaule | reverse complement strand
CCTCTCTCTATCTATGTAAAAGAACTTTTAAAGAAAGAAATGGAGGAAGATATCATTGGTGATGCAGACAAGTGATTCTGTTTTTAAGCTTCAGATAGTAGTACTCCACCACCTTTTACTGTTTCTCGTATCATTTTGTCAGATATTTGATCATCGGCTTTCTTATCCTTACTTGTGTATTAAATTGTTGTATTGTTTGATTCTATTAAATTGTTCACACGTCACGTGCATAGTCTTCTACTCCTGGAGATAATCTTGCACGTGCTAATTCGTCATCATTAATTTGTTATCTGTACAACCGGTTACATGGAAATGTTAATAAAACATTAATTGCTGATTTATGTAAAAGGGAACTCATAAAATTAATTGATCTTCTCTTCATAAAATTCTTCAACGCGTCCTGATGTTCTTATTTCTGTTTTTAGGGTATAACCCATGGGGCAGTCAATGAAGATATCCTCTAGTTGGCGAAAATAATTTGTCTTTCAATCCCAGTTAGGGGTTCTCTAAAATTGGAGAATCTCTAATTCTCATACTTACCCCTACACGAACATACAAGTTTCAACGCATAACTAAAAGACTCTTGAGGAACACCGGACTTTATGTAAGTATAACAACAACTTAGTCTTAAATCTCTACTCGTGCTATCGATTTATCGAACCTGTTGTGCTTACTTTTTAGCCAACTCTGCAATCATTTCAAGATATGGTATGTCTATTGATACAACTTCCTTTATGTTATTTAGGTCTAAGTCCTTTTTATATTATTTTCAATCATCATGGTGTTGCACCTGTAAACCGGTGCGTATGGAGGTTTACGTAGGATATAGTTAAACCATCTTAGGCTAGTTCCCTCAATTTATCATATTTGTGTGCTACAGAATATCTATTTTAATACTATGTATGCTTTCATGTATCATGTTATTCTCCTTTTTCTTGGATAAAATTTGTCTTTTAATCCTCCTGGAATTAGATATTTGAATTATCTGCATTTAGATACCAAAGTTCTGTCTAATCTCGCTTAACCTTCATTTTGCTAAATGTGTAAGGATATGTTGGCCCTCTCAAAATAGATGTGCTTTACATTATTCCCACAGGAGTTTGAAATGCCGTTGGTGTTTGCTGTAATGTGTTGGGTTCATATGTTTGTAAATAGATGCATAGGTTCTGAATAAACTGTTTGGTTTTAATTAAAATTTTTGATGCCAAATCTTGGCAGGAATGGGAACACAAGTGCACTATAAAGGATTCTTACCAAGCTATTACTCTATGAGGGACCTTAATGAGGATGCTAACAGCAGCAGTTGGCCCCTATTTTATGGAGATAAAACCTTACCAAACGGGCAATATTGTAATGGTTTCACTCCGAGGACAATAACTGATGCATATCCAGGGTATGATAAGGACATTCTAAAGCAGAAAATGCTTGAACACGAGGGGATATTCAGGAATCAGGTAATGATTCCCTTTTTTCATCCTTTTTTCATTCTTTTCTTTTTGGAGAAGTTAGTGGGAAATTTTGGTTTTCAGTATGGTTCTACATATCCTAACGCCGTGGTCTCTTGGACTCTCTTGCTTCAAAATATCTTCATCTGCCATGTAATCCTTTTTTTGCCTCATGTCAACGGCGTTATGAATATACTTATGCAATGGTTTGCTTGTAGGTGGTGGAACTTCATCGCCTTTACAGAATTCAAAGGGACATGATGGACGAATTTAAAAGGAAGGAAATGCATAAACATCACTCATCAATGGAGCCATCATGTTCATCCAGTCACCTAGGACCTCAAGTACCATCTGAGGATGTCCGGAAATGGAACATCGCAAACTTTCCCTTGGAAAATTCTAGTTATACTAGACAATCTACATCTGGTACTGAAATTGTCAATTCTCCTTTTAGTTCTTCAAAAGGAGATTGTTTACAGCCTGGTCGAGTTCAAATGCAAAATGGTTATTCTTCGAAAGCCTGTGATGTTTTGGAGGCTAGGCCCTCAAAGGTCCGGAAAAAGTTGTTTGATCTTCACCTTCCAGCTGATGATTACTTAGATACAGAAGAAGGTGGGCAGTTGCGAGATGATGCAGGATCTTTACATCCTAGTTATCCTGCTAATGGAGATTATGTAGTTACTCAAGAGAGTGGAACAAAATTGTTTCTTGGTGGTGGTGCAAAGGATGATAGCCGAAAAGATACTTCAACATCCAATTCGTGTTTGAGAAGCTCAATTGGGTTGGCTGACCTAAATGAACCAGCGCAGCTTGATGAAGCAATCGATCCTGTTGATTTTCTTGGTTATGGTAATAATCACAAAGAGACTAGAAGCATAAATGCTTCTGCAAAATCAGATTCACCGTTTGTGGCTTTGCCTTGGAATTCCAATTGTGCAAGCCCAAATGCGTCTTTAAGTAACCTATACGATCGCAGTAGAGGCAAAGACAGGGAGTGGTTAACTTCAGCACATGAAACAGGTGACAGTTCCTTCCGAAATTTCTGTATATTACTCGACTTTAAAAGCTTCCGGAATTCTTTTGTACCTATCTTTGAGTTGCTTCAATTTGCAGGTAACATCAAAGGTAGCTCAGCTTCATTACCAAGAGGTCTCGAAGAAGACAAGATACCTGCAGCTTCCCATCAAGCACCAGTAATGATTAACAAAGCCTATCAAGCTCCAGGTGCTCATCTAGTTCACCATATTAAGGATGGCATTTGGAAAGATGGAACAGGACATAGTTTAGATATGTCTCACAGAAATGGTGAGCAGTCTAATTATACTCAAGTGGGACCATTTGTTACTTCCAAGATGGCTAGTCCATTTCCATGTGCAAGTTCCTCTGAATTTAGCAGTTCGTGGCCACACTCTGTCTCTTCTTGGGAGAAGCCAAACAGTAGCTTTACTCAGAGGTTATCCTCGTTGCATACAAACTCATTTTTCAACTCATCTGCAGCAGTTGGTAAGGGTTCACAGTCATCTCAGAGCCAAATTGGAGACTATTGGCACGCTAATGGTGGCAGTTCTAGGTTGCGTCCAGGTTGTGCCGGTGAGATACCCATCCGGAGTGGTTTCTACCATGGGTCCTCATCTGGGACGAAAGAATCACCAATTCACATTCCTTCAGGTGCTTTTGACTCTTTGAGCTACATTAAGGGGGGCCGTTTTACATTCTCTAATAATGCATGTGAGAATTTTCTTATTAGCTCTAACAATATGGATGTGAAATCTGCAAAAGGCTTCAACTTAAATGTGCTAGCAACAAGTGCACTCAGCGAGGAACCTCCCAGGCGAGATGTTGAGTATGGTAATGAAAAAAGAGAGCATCAAGACCCTGTGACAGTGTTGCCATGGCTTAAAGCTAAAGCAAATTGTAAAAATGAGGGCGTCAATACTAGGATAGGCGGAACTTCAGTAAATTCAGGCTTTGTCCAGGCTTACTCAAACCCTCCTTTTTGCCAGAGTGAACCATCAGCTTTGGAACATCACCATATGAAAACCACAAAAGAAGTGGTCGAGACGCCACATGTAAGGAAAATCCTTGGTGTTCCAATCCTCGATATTCCCGTTGCTTCCAGAAATGAGTTGTCATCATCACTTGTTTTGGCTTCTGCTAATCTTCGTTCTTCTCCTGAGAGAAAGACTATCAAACAAGAGAGGAGGAGTACGGTGATCGACATTAACGTGGCTTGTGACCTTTCTATGCTTGAGCCCGAGGAACCTGATGTTGTAGAACAAATTGCTACTAAGAAAGTGATGGAGGCAAAAGCTATGAACATCAGGAATCACTTTGATTTGAACTCATGTATTACTGAGGATGAAGAAGAACCAGTTTCTGCTGTAACCGATAAGGCCAGTGTGAAGACTATTCTGGATATAGATCTCGAAGCCCCTTTACTTTTGGACAATGAACAAGATAATTTGCCTGGAGAAGATGACAAGCAACACGAGGCATCTTCGCTGCACACACAGGAGGAACTACTCAAGACTGCAGCAGAAGCAATAGTTGCCATCTCATCATCCACTCATTGCACCGCAATAGAGGAAGCAAAAAGTGATCCGTCTGATGATCCCCTGGAATCTCTTCGATGGTTTGTTGACGTGGTCTCTTCTTGTGCAGCGGAGCTTGATAGTACTCCATCTGCTAAAGAAATTACAGGCAAGAACAACAACATGATGGTTACACATACTTCTTTTAAGGAAATAGATTACTTTGAAGCCATGACATTGCAACTAACAGAGACCAAGGAGGAAGATTACATGCCTAAGCCATTTGTTCCTGAAGTCCAAACAGTGGAAGATGCAGGAGCAGCCAGTTCACTAACAAACAGACCACGAAGAGGGAATGCAAGGAGGGGAAGACAACGGAGGGACTTCCAAAGGGATGTCCTTCCCGGTCTAGCTTCATTGTCAAGGCATGAAGTGACTGAAGACATCCAGATATTCGGAGGGTTGATGAGAGCAACAGGCCATACTTGGAACTCCAGTTTGACAAGAAGGAACGGGACAAGAAATGGAGGTGCAAGGGGAAGGAGGAAAAAAGTCGTGGACACCAGTACCCCGGTATTGACCACAACTACAACAAGCTCTCCACTTATTTACCAACTTAACAACATTGAAGCCAGTTTGGAAGATAACAAAAGCCTAACAGGGTGGGGAAAGACTCCTAGACGCCCTCGGAGACAAAGATGCCCAGCAGGCAATCCTCCTCCTGTCCTGTTAACTTAAAACACAGGGCAAATAACTCTGTAATTTCATCCATTCATCATTTATAGAGATGACATTAACCGATTCGCGTTCATTTTATGAATTTCTTGAGTGGATTTTTTTAGCTACATGGGGATTGTCATTGTACATGTTTTTGTGATTGCAGGAATTGTTTCAGAGAATGAAATGATGGAAAATCCATAGACATCTATTATATCCTCATGAGTTGTGTTAATCTAATCTCTATGATGTAACCTCGTCTTCGTAGGAAAGTTATATTGTATATACAAGATCGACCTTTTGATTTATATGTATATTCTTGTGTTTTAACATTATAAGTATGAATTGTTTATTAGACTAAATAAAAGAAATATAGGACTAAGACGTAAAGACCATAAAAGAATCATTTTACAGTATTTGAATAATACAAGTAAAGTTTATAAAGGAAATATTCTATTGCAAATATATGAGGAATAAAAGAAATTCATATTGAACAAAAATAAAGGCACTTAAAATTAACTGAAAAAACATGTGTGCATTTTTTTAAAATATTTTATTAATGCTATTAGTCACCTTTTTTCTCAAAGATTCAAATTGTTTTTTTAAATAGATTTTTTTAGCAATTAAAAGACATATTTATATATTATATCTATAGTATAGTGTGACAAGGAAAGAGGGAAGGGGGTTATCAGTTTTCTTTTTTTATTACTCTAATATCTGTACTAAAAGCAAGGAAGGTGGAGAGAATCTAGAAAATGTCCATTTTTTTTTCATTTCCTAAAAAACATACATATTTTATTTATTTATAATGACAGTAAATATGGAATCAAATTAATATGACAAATAAAGAAGAGTAATAAATTGAGATACATAATAAATAAGGATAATTTAGTTAATTACTTTTTATTTCAAACTTTTTTACTGGCGCAATACGTTTAACATACTCTCAAATTTGACTTAATTTTGAGAGTGCACATTTATACACGTCAACTTGATTTAAATCAATAACTAATAAATTAAACACTTTAATTTATTTTTACTATGCCTCATAAAAATCCGATATTGACGTGACATATACATTTTATACACGTCTTGACTCTTGATAATCATTTTATAAGTTTGAATGTTTAACTAATATAGTGTAGAGAAGTTAAACTGTTTAGACGTGCATATTCATAAGTTAAGATTACTTTGAGAGTTTATTTATACCTTAATGTCTTTTTTATATTTTGTTATGCTATTTGGTATTGTTCGAACTATGTGTTAAATCAAATAAATTGAAACGGAGGAATAAAAAGAGATCGAATGTTGACAAATTTCATGTCCACTGTTGTTACAGAAGCCTCGTTTGTTTGTGTGAAGATTTTCTTATCTGGGATCTCTCTTTCTTCCTATTTTACAAAAATATAGTACTACACAACCTTTGAAGTCTCATAGAACTTGTGTCTTTCTCTCTCTTCTTCTTGATTTTCCCTTCTCTCTCTAAAAAAAAAGAGCTTTCTTTTTCTTTGTTTCTGAGAAGTTGTGGCCCCAGCAGATCGAAATCTCCAATCTTTTTTCAGTTTTATGAGGATCTGAGTTTCTTCAATGGTGTTAGCAAACTGCCCACTTTGTTCTTTTCTTCTAATTCTTTCTTTAATTATTATTACTACATCATGTAAAATGGGAGGGAGTATTTATTAGTATACTATTTATTACTTTGTCCTCTTTTGTTCCTCTGCTTCTTTTTTTTGGGGGGTCACTCAATTCTCCATGATTCTTGAATTGCTGCAAGTGTTGTTCAATCCATGAAAAAGGGTGTTGAGAACAAGTGCTGTCAAGATGTGGGGTTGAGGTAAATTCTTGTATATTTTGCTTGATTTATTCTTATTTGACTTTAAAAATTCAAGGACAAAATAAGTTTATTTTGTTTTTTTGCTTGGTTTTGGATTCTATGGGTAATTGTGTTTATACATTTTTTTAATGTTATTTATAGATTTGATTAAGCTCTTGAGTTTACTAGTGATCCTCTCTATTTGGGATCTTTTTTCTGGCTTTTGTGTTTATGATTTCTTCATTTACTCTAACAAGTGAAAAAGATTGGAACTTTGTTGGTTTTAAAGTGATTTGTGCTTCATTTACTCTTACAGTCGAAAAAGATTGGAACTTTGTTGCTTATAAAGTGAGTTGTTTTGGGTAATGGTTTAAACTTTGAATTGCATGGGTAAAGACTGAGACTTTATTAGAAGAAAGACCTATACTAGTTATTAAAATCCAATTTAGGAAGTTCATGGTGAGAGTGGAGTAGATTAAAATCCAATTTATATGCTATTACAAGATTGGTTGCTAGTCTTTGTTAGCAGATTATGATAATTGGAGAGTCGGGGATTTTCATGTTGCTTAGAGATGGATTTCTAGATTAATTGCAATCTCGGTTGCTGTCCGTTGTCTTGTTTGCTTCCTCTAGTATCCTTGGGCACTACATTGTGGTTCTAGTTAATGATGGGCTAGGCGAGTTGGTTCCTTGCTACCCTATGCTATAGGGAGCGATTAATTTAAGTCTTGAAATCGGTGCGTGTGAACGCAACTTTAACAAAACAGTAAATGAAAATGTCCACGAAAGTCTCGTGTGTTGTTGAAAGTGCGCTCTGGGAGACAAAAAAGTTGAGGATTTTTTCCACATGTTGCTTGTGAGAATCATGCAAAGTGCATGCGTTACTCGGGCTGCTCTGGTGCAATTTGTCCTTTGAAAAATATGATGGCAAGGTTTTTGTAAGAATATTTTTAACAGGTCTATTTGGGATTATTTTACCTGGTAGAAATACAGGTTTTTAAATATTATTTTATAAGGGCTTGGTAGAAACACAATAATCTTTTGACTACCGGAAAAGTTTCGCCGGCAGGCAATAGAATCAGCCGATAGGCGCAGGCAAGCGTAGTGAATCACATAGATAAGCCCTACTTGCCAGCGCACGGATGGATAGGGTGAGCGAAGTGTGAAGGGGAAGGTGCTGACTACATGTTCTCATATCCAAGAATTGTCTCATATTAAGCTTAGGAAAGAGTACAAAAGAGAAGTCCACACATTCACACGTTGCGTGCAAAGTCTTCTACTCCTAGAGATAATCTTGCATGTGCTGATCTGGCATTATTAATTTGTAATCTATACAACCAATTACATGGAAATGTTAACAAAGTATTAATTGCTTATTTATGTAAAGGGAAAACCGTCAAAGTTAAGCTTTTGAAAGATATACTTGAAGCAGTATAGGTTTTTCCAATTCCTCTTTTTGGGAAATAAACCTGAAAGAATCTTCTTCAGGTTAGTATCCATGCAATTGATCTTCTCTTCATAAAATTTTTCAAGGCGTTCTGATAGTCTTGTTTCTGTCTTCATGAGTAGATTACGGTAATTGGATAGTTTTGGATTTTGGTGCTGCCTAGAGACAAATTTCCAAATTAATTGCAATTTTGATCGGTGTCTGTTGTCTTGTTTGTTTCCTCTTGTATCCTTGGGCACTACATTGTGGTTCTAATTAACAATGGACAAGACAAGTTGGTTCCTCATCACCCTATGCTGTCAGGAGTAATTAATTTTAAGTTGTGTGAACACAACTTTAGCAGAATAGTAATTGAAAATGTCCATGGAATTCTCACATATTGGATGTTGAAAGTGTTCTCTAGGAGAAAAAAAGCTAGGAGGTTTTTTTTGTCCTTGTTGCCTATGAGAATTGTGCAGAGTACGTGCAATAATTAGGTTGCTTTCATGCAATTTGTCCTTTAAAAATCACGATGGTGAGGTTTCTAAGAATATTTTTGGCAGGTCTATTTGGAATTATTTTAGTTGGTAGAAACACATTTTTCTTTGATGCTTACTACATGCTCTAATATCCAAGAACATCGCATGTTAAACTCGATGCAAGAGAGGTACATTAACGAATTAATCAAGAAGGAATAGTTCATTAATTTATCATTTTATTGTGATACATCTCTAAAGGTTATGGCATCTGTAAATAGAGAAAGTTGTCTTACATCTCGTGAGTTGATTTCTCCTCTTTCCTTTATTCCTCCGTCCCCTCTCTCTATCTGTGTGAAAGAACTTTAAAAGAAACAGGGTAAGAAAGAAATGGAGGAAGATATCATTAGTGATGCAGACAAGTGATTCTGTTTCTAAGCTTCAGATAGCAGTACTCCATCACCTTTTACTATTTCTCGTATCATTTCAGATATTTGATCATTTGCTTTCTTACTCTTACTTGTGTATTACATTTGCTGTATTGTTTGATTCTATTTTGTAAGTAATTTGATGTAAGCTAGGAGTTTCCCCCATATTGCTGGTGAGAATCGTGCAGAGTGCGTGCAATACTTGGGTGTCTCTAGTGCAATTTGTCCTTTGACGGTTAGGTTTCTAAGAATATTTACAACAGGTCTATTTGGGATTATTTACTCGGTAGAAACAACAGTTTTTTATTGATGCTGATGACATGTTCCAGTATCCAAGAATTGTCGCTTGTACATAGTGGTCAAAGTCTTCTACTCCCAGAGATAATCTTGCTGATTTATGTAAACTGTAAAGAGAAAGTAATCGAAGTTAGCTTTTGAAAGATATACTTGAAGCAGAACAATTTTTTGCGTTTCCTCTTTTTGGGAAAAATAACAACCTGTAATAGTCTTTTCCAGGATAGTATCGATGCTATTGATCTTCTCTTCATAAAATTCTTCAAGGTGTCCTGAAATTCTTATTACTATTTGTTTCCTCTGCTATCCTTGGGCACTATGTTGTGGTTGTAATTAATTATGGAAAAAAGAAGAGTTGGTTCCTCGTTACTGTATGCTATACAGAATAATTAATTTGAAATCTTGAAATGGGTGCGTGTGAACTTAACTTTAACAAAGTATGCTCTAGGAGAAAAAAAAGGCAAGGAGTTTTCCCCCATGTTGCTGGTGAGAACCGTGCAGAGTGCGTGCAGTACTTGGGGTTGGTCTTGTGCAATTTTTCCTTTAAAGGTCTTTTGGATTGTTTTACTTGGTATAAACATAGTTATCTTTCGATGCTGACTACATGCTCCAGTATCCAAGAATTGTTGCATGTTAAACTTAGGAGTACAAAAGAGAAGAAGTCCACAAGTTCAGACACCGTGGGCAAACTCTGCTAATCCTGGAGATAATTTTGCATGTGCTGATCTGGCCTCATTAATTTGTAATCTGTACAACCGGTTATATGGAAATGTTAATAAAATATCAATTGCTGATTTATGTAAGGGAAAGTTGTCGTGGTTACTTTTGAAAGATGTTACTTGAAGCAGAATAGTTTCTTTTTTTCCTTTTCCTCTTTTTGGGAAAAAACCTAAGAAAGTCTTCATCATGACAGTAGCTGTGCAGTTGATCTTCTCTTCATACAATTCTTCAACGCGTCCCTGATGTTCTTGTTTTTGTTTTAGGGTATAACCCATGTCAATGAAGATATCCTCTAGTTGGCAAAAATAGTTTGTCTTTCAAGGCAAGTTTGGGGTTCTCTAAAATTAGAGAATCATACTTACCCCTACACAAACATACAAGTCTCAACGCATAACTAAAATACTCTTGAGGAACACCGGACTTTACGTAAGCATAACCACAACTTAGTCTTAATCTCTACCCCTGCTATCAGTTATTGAACCTGTTGTGTTTTTTTTTTAATCCAACTCCGGCATCATTTCAAGAAATTGTATGTCTACTGATACAACTACAGTTATGTGATTTAGATAAGTCCTCTTTTATTATTTTCAATCATCATGGTGTTGCACCTGTAAATCGGTGCATATGGAGGTCTACGTGGGATATAGTTAAACCATCTTAGGCCTGTTCCTCAATTGATCATCTTTGTGTTCTACTTGTTCTTATTTATTCTACAGCACATCTTTTTCTGAAGTCATACACTCCCCTAGCACGTGTTTGATAACAAAGTTCTGTCTAAATCACTTAACCTTCATTTTGCTAAATGTGTAAGGAATGTTGGCCCTCTCAACATAGATGTGCTTTACATAATGCTGCCATTGGTGTTTGCTGTAATCTGTTGGGATCATATGTTCGTAAATAGATGTGTAGATTCTGAGTATCTCAGTTCTGTTTCATTGTGGTCATCTTTTTAGAACAATTTCAAAGTTTATTCAGAATAAACTGTTTGGTTTTAATTAAATTCTTTGATGCCAAATCTTGGCAGGAATGGGAACACAAGTGCACTACAAAGGATTCCTACCAAGCTATTACTCTATGAAGGACCTTAATGAGGATTCTAACAGCAGCAGTTGGACCCCATCTTATGGAGATAAGACATTACCAAACGGGCAATATTGTAATGGTTTCACCCCGAGGACTACAACTAATGCATATCCAGGGTATGATAAGGACATTCTAAAGCAGACAATGCTTGAACACGAGGCCATATTCAGGAATCAGGTAATGCTTCCCTTTCTTTTCGTTTTTGAGAGGTTAGTTGGAAATTTTGGTTTTCAGTATGGTTCTACATATCCTAATGCCGCGGTCTCTTAAACTCTCCTGCTTCAAAATCTCTTCATCTGTCATGTAATCCTTTTTTTTTTTTGCCTTGTGTCAATGGCGTTACAAATATACTTATGCAATGGTTTGCTTGTAGGTGGTGGAACTTCATCGCCTTTACAGAATTCAAAGGGACATGATGGACGAATTTAAAAGGAAGGAAATGCATAAATATCGCTCATCAATGGAGCCATCATGTTCATCCAGTCACCTAGGACCTCAAGTACCATCTGAGGATGTTCGGAAATGGCACATCGCAAACTTTCCGTTGGAAAATTCTAGTTATACTAGACCATCTACATCTGGTACTGAAAATGTTAATTCTCCCTTTAGTTCTTCAAAAGGAGATGGTGTACAGCCTGGTCGAGTTCAAATGCAAAATGGTTATTCTTCGAAAGCCTGTGATATTTTGGAGGCTAGGCCCTCAAAGGTCCGGAAAATGTTGTTTGATCTTCACCTTCCAGCCGATGATTACATAGATACAGAAGATGGTGGGCAGTCGCGAGATAATGCAGGATCTTTACATCCTAGTTATCCTGTTAATGGAAATTATGTAGTTCCTCAAGAGAATGGAAAAAAATTGTTTCTTGGTGGCGATGGTGCTGCAAAAGGTGATAGCCGAAAAGATGCTTCAACATCCAATTCATGTTTGAGAAGCTCAATTGGGTTGGCTGACCTAAATGAACCAGCGCAGCTTGATGAAGCAACTGATCCTGTTCATTTTCTTGGTTACGGTAATAATCATAAAGAGACTAGAAGCATAAATGCTTCTGCAAAATCAAATCCGCCATTTGTGGCTTTGCCTTGGAATTCCAATTGTGCCAGCCCAAATGAGTCTTTAAGTAACCTATACAATCGCAGTAGAGGCAAAGAGAGGGAGTGGTTGGCTTCGGCATATGAAACCGGTAATAGTTTCTTCTGAAACTTCTGTATATTTCTTGAGTTTAGCTGCTTCCGGAATTCATTTGTACCTATCTTGAGTTGCTTCAATTTGCAGGTAACATCAAAGGTAGCTCAGTTTCATTACCAAGAGGTCTCGAAGAAGAAAAGATCCCTGCAGCTTCCCATCAAGCATCAGTAATGATTAACAAAGCCTATCAAGCTCCGGGCGCTCATCTAGTTCACCATATTAAGGATGGCATTTGGAAAGATAGAACAGGACATAGTTTAGATATGTCTCACAGAAATGGTGAGCAGTCTAATTATACTCAAGTGGGACCATTTGTTACTTCCAAGATGGCTAGTCCATTTCCATGTGCAAGTTCCTCTGAATTTAGCAGTTCGTGGCCGCACTCTGTCTCTTCTTGGGAGAAGCCAAACGGTAGCTTTACTCAGAGGTTATCCTCATTGCATACAAACTCATTTTTCAACTCATCTGCAGCAGTTGGTAAGGGTTCACAGTCATCTCAGAGACAAATTGGAGACTATTGGCAAGCTAATGGTGGCAGTTCCAGGGTGCGTCCAGGCTGTGCCAGTGACCTACCCAACCGAAATGTTTTCTACCATGGGTCCTCATCTGGGACGAAAGAATCACCAATTCACGTCCCTTCAGGTGCTTTTGACTCTTTGAGCTACATTAAGGGGGACCGGTTTACATCTGAACATTCCTCTAATAATGCATGCGAGAATTTTCTCATTAGTTCTAACGATACGGATGTGAAATCTGCAAAAGGCTTCAACTTAAATGTGCTAGCAACAAGTGCACTCAGCGAGGAACCTCCCAGGCAAGATGTTGAGTTTAGTAATGAAAAAAGAGAGCGTCAAGACCCTGTGACAGTTTTGCCTTGGCTTAAAGCTAAAGCAAATTATAAAGATGAGGACGTCAATACAAGGATAGGTGGAACTTCAGCAGATTCAGGATTTGTCCAGGCTTACTCAAACTCTCCTTTCTGCCAGAGTGATCCATCAGCTTTGGAACATCACCATATGAAGACTGCAAAAGAAGTGTGCGATATGGGACATGTAAGAAAAATTCTTGGTGTTCCAATCCTCGATATTCCCGTTGCTTCCAGAAATGAGTCATCATCATCACTTGTTTCTGCTTCTGCTAATCTCCGTTCCTCTCCTGAGAGAAAGACTATTAGACATGAGAGGAGTATGGTGATCGACATTAACGTGGCTTGTGACCTTTCTATGGTTGAGCCCGAGGAATCTGATGCTGTAGTACATATCGTTACTACGAAAGTGATGGAGACAAAAACTATCAACATCAAGAATCACTTTGATCTGAACTCATGTATTACTGAGGATGAAGAACCAGTTTCATCTGAAACCAACAAGGCCAATGTGAAGACTATTCTGGATATAGATCTGGAAGCTCCTGTAGTTATGGACATTGAACAAGATAATTTGCCTAGAGAAGAAGACGAAAAGCAACGTGGGTCATCTTCTCAGCTGCCTGACCATAAACCTGAGCAAACACAGGAGGAATTACTCAGGACTGCAGCAGAAGCAATAGTTGCCATCTCATCATCCACTCATTGCATCTCGACTGAGGAAAGACACAGTGATACGTCTGATGATCCTCTGACATCTCTTCGATGGTTTGTTGATGTGGTCTCTTCTTGTGCAGCCGAGCTAGATAGTACTCCATCTGCTAAAGAAATTACATGCAAGAACAACAACATGATGGTTACACATAGTGCTTTTAAGGAAATTGATTACTTTGAAGCAATGACATTGCAATTAACAGAGACCAAGGAGGAAGACTACATGCCCAAGCCATTTGTTCCTGAAGTCCAAACAGTGGAAGATGCAGGAGCCAGTTCACTAACAAACCGACCCCGAAGAGGGAATGCAAGGAGGGGAAGACAGCGGAGGGACTTCCAAAGGGATATCCTTCCCGGTCTAGCTTCATTGTCAAGGCATGAGGTGACCGAAGACATTCAGATATTTGGAGGGTTGATGAGAGCAACAGGCCATACTTGGAACTCCAGTT
>JAJOOR010013890.1:0-12976 GCA_036250505.1 Solanum acaule | reverse complement strand
GCGCCAATTTTTATGGACCGTTTTAATGAAGCACTATTTCTGTATGGTGCATTCTTTGACTACTTGGATGTTTGCATGGAACGAGACAATCATTACCGAATGACATTTGAAGGACTTATTTTGAGGAATATCATTCAAAATATAATCACTTGTGAAGGAAATAAGAGGACTTTCCGCAATGTAAGACTTGAAGTATGGAGAGATCTGTTTGAAAAGTTTGGTATCAAAGAAACAGAATTGGGCGAATCATCCTTGTACCAGGCAAATCTAATGGCTGATAGGTGTGGTCATGGTTTTTCTACTCTGGATATGAATGGAAAGGGCCTTCTAATTAAATGGAAGGGAAGTCCAATAATATTTGCTTCAGCCTGGAAGTTTTCACCATGAATGAAAGATGCCCCTACTTGGTGGGTGTGGCACGGAACCTATTGATGTATGTAAAGAATCAAATGGAAACAACTCATCTTGTTTTAAGAACCTTTTGATCATAAACTGCTGTAACCTGAAACACTAAGTTATCAAAGACTTTATACTTCTTCAGTTTCAATTTGGTTGCCTTACTTCCCTTTTTAGTCCATTTGAATAAAAGAATGCTTTTTCCTTTTTCGGTAACTTTTTATTTCAACTTTCCACATGATAGGTTTAAGACCAAGAGATTCAAGTTTTCTTTAATTTCTCAAACTTCGTGCCAAGTCAAAATCACACAAATAAATTGAAATGGAGGGAGTATTTGTTTAATATGGCCCTGAGAATGGAAAAAGAACACAATTATATTGTTTTATCCACACAACCTACAAGCGTTCGGGAAGGAGGAATTGCTCCCAAAAAGGAATGTATTGATTCTCTCCCAATAGGCTGGACAGTAGGTGGGATGATTTACTTCACGGCCTGTGTGGAGGACATAAGACCAGAAGTCTCAAGGATGTTTCGTAGAGCCCCTTGTCCTCACGTCCAGGTCAATACTTATGCGACAAGGAATTTCTTTACCTTAAGACCGTTAGAGTTACTGCCGCTGTTTACCCGGGCTTCCATTCAAAGCTCAAGTATATTGAAAAGCTTCAAATATCTTCTTTTTGTTTTCCTATCGCATGCATCCTCTATCTGTGTCAACTCTCTTTCTTTTGTCCCTTCACTATGTTATCTAGGAGATCAAGACAGTTTGTTTAGGTTACCATGTAAGATGTAGATGCAACATTTGTTTAGCCTTTCTTTGTCAAATGAGCACAATCGGTCGTCTTTTCAAGATTAGATAGAGCCATAGAAGATTTTCCTAAGTAACTACACTCCGTTTATAATCTAAAATTTAATTCGAGTCTTCTTGTTAGAATTTCAATCAGAGAACAGAAGAAACTGTTGTAAGAAAATCTATTCTAAGAGTTAATTTTGTCCTGTAGAATGAAAGCCTTGTTCTTGGATTGCACATTGTTTTATATCATCCTTTTATTTCAAGATGGCAACAGCCAAGAGAACAATTGTGGGCATTTTCATTATCTGTTTTTAAAAAGAAAACCTCCAAGGTATCGCCGTCCTAAGGTTTATTTTCAATATTGTCATGGTCCTATTCTTTGGCCACATCTGTTTGGACTGTTGTCCTTTCTTCTGGTAACAGCCTTTAACTAATGATTTAACTAAAATAATATGACATGATAGGGAGAAATTCTGTCTCAAGTAATTAATATAATGTCATGGCGGTTAACACGATTGACAAGGATGAGATTCATGCTGAAGCAGTGAAAGATGCAGAAAATTTTGAAGTTCCATATAAAGAAAACACCCTCTAGGAATTCTGAGGTACAAGAGTAAGGGAAAGGTGAATGAGATGAATTTAGATATGCCAAGTCACATTTCTGACCACTCTCCGGTTCTATCGACAACAACCATCATGAAGATTGCCAAAGAGCAATTAAAACTTTATACCTCACAGAATCATGATGCTTATTCCATTATTTTTAGTCCCTTGATTGCGGATTTGGGCCTTTCTCCTCAAGTTACAGAGGAAGTGGAGCTCGTTCTACTGCTTCTAGTTTCCGCTGAAATGCTAGACAATCGACAATTAGATAGTGCAAAAAAGTTGTTGAACTTGTGCATCAACTTTTCTCTTTCAGCAGGTAATCCAGTTCAAAGAGTTGTCTATTATTTTGCTGAATCTCTTCGGAAGAGGATCGATAAAGGGACAGGAATACCAACTATAGCATCAAACATTGATGCAGTGAATCCAAATATTATGGAAGACGTTCTCATGGATCCACGAACCGATGTTATTGAGACTGAACAAATGCTTCCCTTCCGCAAAGTAACTCAATTTACTGGAATTCAAGCCATCTTGGACAGTGTTAAATCATTCAAGAGGATTCATTTGATTGATTTTGGGATAAAAACCGGATCACAATGGACAATCCTTATGCAAGCTCTGGTTGGTAATGGAGAATGTCCACCGGAACATCTCAAGATAACAGCGGTTGGAACCTCTTTGATTCGAATGCAAGAGGTAGGGAAGAGATTGACATCTTTTGCAGACACCTTACAGATACCTTTTTCCTTCAAAACAGTTGTATCTGACTTGAGACATATCAGGAAGGATTTATTTGAGTCAAAGGCTGGTGAAGTTGTGGCAATCTATTCTGACTCGCGTCTTTGGACCTTGTTAGCATGGCCTAATCACTTGCAATCTCTTATACAAGTTTGCAAAAGTTTGGATCCATGTGTAATGGTGGTAACTGAAATAGAGGCAAATACTAACACACCAATTTTCATCGATCGTTTCAATGAAGCATTGTTTTACTACAGTGCTATCTTTGATAGTCTTGAAACTTGCATAGGGTGGAACCATCAGTACAGAGAAGTAGCTCAAGGAGTATATATAGGAAGGATTATTGAAAATGTAATCACATCCGAGGGAGAAGAGATGACTCATTGCCATGAGAAGCTTGGATCTTGGAGGGCCTTATTTGAAAGATTTGGTATAGAGGAAACAAAACTGAGTCACTCATCCTTGTACCAAGCAAAGTTACTGGCAGAAAAGTCTACATGCCATGGTTTTTGCAGTCTGGAAATGGATGGGAAATCCCTAATTATTAAGTGGAAGGGAACCCCAATTAAGTCACTTTCTGCATGGAAGTTCCACTAATAAGATAACTTTTATTATGTTTTTATGAGGTTGTTCCTCCTGTTTTGCTCATGTTTCTTAGTTACTGTTGAAGTGTGTGACCACACTTTTTATTAGTTAATTATATTCTCAACCCACCCACTCATATTCAGGCTTGATTCTTTTCCATGGGCCGAACATGTGACCTCTGCCTGATCTAATATTATGCTGAAGTGTGTGACCATTCTTATCTAATTAAAGTTTAACAGTTACAACGTCTAGTATACTAGTGCACCGGAAAAGACCTAAGCCCGGAAGTCACGGAGCTCTCTTAAGTTAAATGTCAGCCGGATTTCTAAGCACTAGTCTTTCTTTCTCTCTCACCTGCTAACTCATAGAAAGAAATAGAGTCAACCCATGCGCCTTTCGCCCATTCGCTTCGCACACGGGAAGACAACGAAGTTCAGTTTCATGAGACCGCAACGCAGTGATGTTACCCGTTTTGGGCCTAGGTCCATACGACAAACATTGAACAATTTCTGTTGCAGAGTGAGAGAGAAACCTTGTATTGGGGAGTAGTATATATGTTTATGTGAGGTTGCCATATAGTAGTAGCTAGTAAATTTGAATATAATGTTAATTATTTGTTATTCTTAGGCTAATGAAGTTAAGAGGCCTTTATCCATACATCAACTTGATCATTTGTACAAAAAAAGAAGGATGAGTTTGATGATGTACAAGTTCAATATTTTTCTTTATCTTATTAAGAACTTTATCTCAATGTATTAACTCAACTATTCATCTAACTGCACCTATTTAGTATTAATTATTACTCATTTTCGTTCATATTAAGTAAATTAGGTAACTCGGCCGCGCTACACACGGTTATCAAATATTTTATTTATGATGTACACTATATTTATTATCAAAAATTAAAGATCTCTAATACTAATGACCTATCGAGCTTGGAGGCCATAACACCGTCTCCATTCTTAAGCCATGAGCCTTGTCCACCATGTAGAGATAATAAATCAATATAAGAGTGGTATGCATGAATATAAGTTTGTCGTATCAGCACATATAGGGTAATTTTTTTATTTTTAACTACTTGAAAATAAAGTAAAAATTAAAATTTTAAATATGAAAACCCTAATTTCATCGGGATGCTTCACAAACAATTGATCAATTTTTTTTTTCTAATTATATATATAAATCATTCACAATTATATACGTACTAGATCTGGGAACGTGTGTTGCACGTTTATCCCAAAATACTTCATATAAATTTTATATTGCAAATGACATATTTTATCCCCTTCAAATCTTTGGTATTTACAGAAAAAAATTCATTATTGTTTCGATTTGAACTACATATATCTTCCTAATAAAAAGAATGTACCTTCAACTATAAAATTGACTAAAAGTGCATAAAGTAAAAATAACTAACTATTGCACAAATTCAATATTCAAATGAGGATACTAAAATACCACATGCTAGGCTAATGTATACAAAGCAATAAACCATGGTAAATTCTCAATAATAAATAACAACACAACAATAGAAAGTTGTACAATAACAACAAACAAAAAACATAAATGTTAAACTAAACAAATAAAAAGAGACAAGAGAAGAGGGCATAGAGATTTTCTCATGTTTTTCTTTCCAATTGGTTTAAGTGTGTACATTATTGTGTCAAATGTCACTATTTATAGGATAGCATTGAGGAACACAAAGAGTTATCATAACTATGATATTAATCCAGTTGAGATTATCGATGAGAGATGAGAGTTAAAAACATAATGAATATAATTAGTGGGAGTTACATTTACATAAAGAAGAGTTAGTGGTAATTTATGTATACTAATATGATGATTTACTATTAATATTTAATTTATTAAACAATTTATATTAAATGTAATGTAGAAATAAAACTATAATCTAAGGATAAAATATGTAAAAGAATTTAAATATATTAGATGTTTAATGGAAAATAATTTTGACTAATTATTAAAAACTTCATAGTAACTATGATTATGAAAAATCATCACTATTACTACGTGGACGATGTAAAGATTGTTGTTTTTTTCTTGCTAATAATAACTTACAATTTAATAATGAGTATTGAATTGTAAGTCTAGTTGGAAATAAGATTGTTAATTACCATAATACCAATAATCAAAATTCATTGAATCCCAAAGTAAATATTAAATGAAAAAAATAATATTTTAAATAATTTCAAGAAGTTATATTAATAGTTAAATGGTATTTTCGTAATTCAATTTTTGACTTAGATTCTTCCCACTTTTAGTATAATATGATATGATGATGATTGTACATAAACATACCGTTTTAAGTTTTGAAGATACTCTGATGACGAACGCAAAAACTCAAAATCAACCCATTATCGAATCGACAACATAAATGATTATCAAGATTTTTGATTTGTAAAATTTAGATACGAAGAAGAGACAAGATGAAGAAACAAAAGTTTTCAATATGATAATTTATAGGTATTTATTGGTAACTGATATGAAATTTAAGAGACAAAATAATATTTAAAAAATTAATGTCCCCATAAACTTTAACTTATGATTACCGTTACTAATTTCTAAAGTTAATAAGCTTTATTATTTCGTTTCTTCAAATTAATCTGTCTTTATAGGCACATAATGGAGGAGTTTCAGCAAATTGAGTTTTATTATTAACTAGTTAATCAAACCGCGCTTCGCGCGATCATATTTTTCTATATTAATTGATATAATAAAATTAAGAAATTGCAATAATAAAATATGTATGTGAAAAAATCAAACAGAAATTAACAATAAAAGAAAAAAAAAACAATAGAATTAAATTAGTTTCAAGAAAAATAAGAAGAGAATTATAATTTTTCCTTGAAACAATACAAAGACATATTTCTTTATGCGCCAATTTTATATACGTTGCCATCTCATTTTGAGGTGTTTTAAATTATTTATGTTATTTCACTAATACTTTCCTTTATATAATACTATTTATATTTATATATTTGTTTAAATATATAAATTTAGAGTTGATGTAATTTTTCTTGCTTTATAATTTAAATTTTCCACAATTATTACTTTAAAGTATGAGAATATCAATTTGTTTAATTGATAAAATTAATAGCCTAAACTTTTTGTTATATATCTGCACAAAAATTTCATATGAAAGGCATAAAAAATAATATTTCGTGAAAAATTTACATTAAAAATTAGAAATAATAAATACACAAGAGAGCTCAAATATCAATTTTGTATAGAAACTGAATAAATTATGTAATCCAAACACTACATAAAGTTGAAGAAGTTAAAAGCGAATATCTCTATCAATGTGTGGATGCGTGTTGATTTTCAATAAAGAATATGAAAAATTTGGACAATAAATGATAATAATTGTGATTTTTATTCTTATAAACTAATAAAATAAATAAGAAAATAAGGAAAATATATATTTTTTGGCTAGTGCAATATTTTTTTACTGTCAACTTTAATCACGGGTTCATCATGAAACGTAATAAATATAAATGGATGTTAGAATTTTTTTTGGAGAGTTACACCTTTCCATTTTTACAATTTATTTAGTGAGTAATTATCTTATTCTTTAATTGACTAATTATGTAAATATTTTTTAGATTATTGAAAATTAGATAAAAAGAGAAATTTCATAATTAGGAGAGTTAAAGGGATGGTTTAATTATTTTTTTCAAGCTATTTGAAATGATATTTCATTAGACTACTCTATTTTAATAAATTTTCATTCGTTAAGGAGAAAATGAAATATTTGAGTGATTAATATTTTTGCCTTTAAATTTACAATAAATAATAGGAATAAGTGGAGTAGTAAAATTTGAGGTATTTAAATTCTTATAATAAATAATAGAAATTGATGAAGGGAATAGTAATTGACACATTTTTTAATAGTAATTATAAATAGAAATATAGTGAAAATTACAACAATAAAAAATAAGGATCATTGGCCAAATTGAGCTGTCAAATCATTTTTTTAAAACATTTTAGCTTTATATATATATATATTTCATTCTTCTTGGAGAATGAAAGGTTGAAGTTAAATATTTAGGCCTTTAAATTTACAATAAAGAATAGGAATAAGTAGAATAATAAATTTTGAGACATTTAAGTTTTTACAATGTATAATAGAAATAAATGGAGAGAGTAATAATTGACACTTTTTAAATAATAATAATATTTTAAAATATAGTGAAATTTATCAAAAACATAAGAAAAAAATATAGGATTTTTTTTTTTTTAAACCAAAGTATTGCATATAATGTTTATAGGTTCTTTAGTTTTTCATTAGAATTATACAAATACTCAAGTTTGTCAAATTTTTTAATTCATTGCTTGGATAACCTTTTTTTCTTCTTTTTGTAAGTTATCAAATTTCCGCTCTTTAAAATGCTTCTAATCTTAGTGTCGTATTTAGGAATGCACTTCGGCATACAAATAAACAGTAACATCGAGTACATAATATTCGTTTTAGAATGTTGCAAAAAATTATCATAATAAAAATTCAGAAGAACTAACCATAATTTAACCTAATGAATTATGTATGTACAACTATAGTCATATAAAAGAAAAAGATTTTTTTTTTTTTATATTTTAAGTTCTTCAATAAAGTACATAAATGAAATATAGAGAATAGGAAAGAAAAACTAAAAAGATCAAATTACTATAATAGTGATTTTATTGTAATACTCTACATTATCTTCTTCCAAAATTCACAATTTTCTCTACTTTTGTATCTTCCTCAACTCTCTTCTTCACCCTACAAGCACAAATAGTATATTATGAAATTGTTAGTTACTCCATGATTTTATTTGGATTGAGTTTATTCAATTTAGTTTCAAAGATTAGTTAAATTGACTAAACAAAATAAATAACATCACATAAATTATTAAAGTAAAAAATATAATTTAAAAAATTAAAAGAAACATTTTTACCCATAGATTCTTTACGACTTTGTTGAAAGCAACCATATGATGTGATGATTAGCATTTCTTCCTCATCCTAATGTATGATATGGTGATGGAGAAGTGAAAGAATAACTTTGAATGAAATTTTTCTGGCTACAAAATATGAATTTATATAGAAAAAGAGTAGGAATACCATAAGGTGTCATACACTAATAAATTTAATTTTGGGGGTTATGAAGATTAAAAAAAAAGTTAAGAATATTATTAAGATTATAAGTTGAAGAGGTGTGAGTTATTGGTAGTTATTTCTTATTTTATTAAAGATATTAAATATATATTATAGTGGTAGGTGAAAAGTTGAGTAATTGACTGTGAAGACTTTTTGAGATATTAAAAATAAAATAATTAAATAATGAAGGAAAAAAGGGTAAAAAACAAAGAAGAGAAAAAAGACAAATATGAATGGAGGTAATAGAGAGGTGCCACATCACCTTCTCTATGTTTCTCCTTTTATATATATATATATATATATATATATATATATTGACTATTTTAATGTTTTGTAAATATTTTAAATGAAATTAGGTCTTTTAAAATTAGAAAAAAAGTCAAAAACAAAACACAAAAAAGATAATAAGATTCTAGCCCTTAGAAAGCGTCATGTCACCGTTTTCATATATATATATATATATATAGAGAGAGAGAGAGAGAGAGATGTTTAGATGTTATAAACATCATTAAATAGATATAAGTTATGGAGATGAATCTTTAAAAATAAATTAAAAAGGAAAAATACAAATAAAGAAGATACCTTATATTATATCGATATATAGATTTCTTGAATTGAATAAATAAATAAAAATAAGAAAAAAAAAAGAACAAAGAAAGGAAAAGTACTAAAGTAATGATTTATTAAGGAAATGTTATAAACATTATTAATGATGAGACTTAAGGGAAAATGTAAATTTTTTTAAACAATACCTTTTATATTATATCTTGAATTGAATAAATAAAAAATAAAAGAAGTAAAAAACAATAAAGAAAGGGAAAAAAGTGATATAAGGAAATGATATAAATATCATTAATGGTGATATTTAGGGAAGAAAATAGTAAAAGAAGAAATTGAGGAATATTATAGGAAAAGAGAAAAACAACATTAATGATAAAATAAATTAAATATGGCTATTGATGAAGAAAGAATCAAATATCACTATCTTTAATATTTAGATGAATTTTCTGTATTTTAAAATTAGAAAATTGGCCAAAATAAGATAAATAGGATTGAAACTCATTGAGAGCGCCACATCACCATTTTTTATTCAGCTTTATTATTATATATAGATTGTTGGGACATGACATGGGAAATGATCCCTTCCATTACTATTTTAGCCACTACTTTTTTAATGATGTATGGGATAGAGGTTGCTCGCAACAAATTTTCGTAAGCGCTGAAAATTAACTGTAAGCAAAATAAAAATGTAATTTTTATTGATGAATCTTGTGAGTACAATTCTGTTGTTCTCTTGATTCTTCCCTCCTAGTATTTCTCTGTGATTCGAGGGTCTTCAGTAGCGTATTTCTCGAATGTAGGATGAAGTAGACCTCTTTGACATGTATTTGATCTCCGAGAATGTCGGGAAGCACTTCTTTGTTTCAAGTCGATCTCCGAGAAGAACTCCGTTGACCACTCCTTCGAAGAGCTATGTAGTTGGAAGTTACAATAGTAACATTGAACCCTCGAATATGTTCGAAGATCTCGAAATGATCTTCCAGTTCGGGGGAGAATTCGCAAAATTCCGTTTCCATCGAGAATTGAATTGACCTTTCCCTTATTTCGAGCGGAGAATCTAACAGAGACATTACTGTGGATATTCTGACCAAAAAATGTGACATTTCATGCCCTCGGAGAGTGCTTTGTCGTGCTAGGTCACTGACATATCCTTTTTTGTGTTGTAGCTTTCTCCAATTGCAGAATGCTTGTTGAAGAGTTTTCTTCATCCCCTTAGAATGTCATGTCCATCCCCTATTTATAGTTGTAAGGGGTGGACAAAATTGTTTATGATTGGCCAAAGGATGTCATTTTGACACTTGGCGGATTGTGATTGGTTCTTGCATTTGACTGTGACTACCACCTCATTTGAACACGTGGCGTCACCTTGTTGGTTTTGGATGCCTAGTCACTGTGACACGTGGCATGGGTTTGGGCTTCAAGGTGAAATGGACCTTGGACTTGAATTTAATAAAAATGGACTTATTTATTTGTAAAACCCAAATTAATAATCCAACTCAAATAAATATGGATTTAATCCAAATTTTGTATGTATTAAATTGACAAAATGACACAGCATAACACCCTACAGGCTACATTAACAATAAATAGCCCACTTTTATTTTTTTAGCAAGAAAAAGACTTTGTTTTATTTATTTGGCATTGAATAGTTATTTTTTCTTTTAATTAAAAAAATATATTTTTGTTCTCCTTATTTTTCTCAAACACACGTTTGATTGCTGTTTTTTTTTTCTTGGAAAGAAAAAATTTATTGTTTTATTATCCCTATTTTATCTTTTTATTTTTTATTTTGTCAATGTTTTAAAATAGAGCTCTTCTCTTTTTTGTCTTCTTTTTCTCTTTCTAGAATTCTTTTCATACCTATATTTGATTCTCTCCCTAATTTTCAATTCCTCTCCTTAATTTAATCTGTTTATGAAAATCAGATATAACAATATATTTTTTCATGGATACTTCTAAAAATCATCTTTAAATATAATCTTGTTCTTGTCCAATTAATTGTTGAATTTCATGATTTGTGGAATTGAAGTTTTTTCAATGTTGTTTTTGCGAAAATTTAGGTTATTCAACCTTTTTTTGTTTCCTTTCTAAAATCCTTTTCATATGTATATTTGCTTCTCTTCTAAATTTTCTCTTATTCTCCTTAATTCCCTTTGTCTATGCAAATCAAATATAACTGTATGTTTATCGATTGATCCTTCCAATAATTTGTTTTAATATATAATTATGTAGCATTTCTTTCCCCATTATTTTAGAAATTTCATGATTTGTGGAACTAAAGTTTTTAAAACTTTTTTTGGCGAAAATTCAGGTTATAGTTTTTTGAAATTTTTGTTCTCAATTTCATGGGTAAGAAAGATTCTCGTGAGATCCTCATAAAAAATCAGAATGTTGATTTTGATGAATACAACCCAATGTATACCAATGAATTCCAATCTCAATTTAAATTAAAGTATACAAGTTTATTATGTGAATACAAATCAATGAATACACTCCGATTTAATTGTCAGCTCCAGGTTTGGGGCGGCCCATCTGATTAGTTCAGCTATCACTACTGGTTTTATTTCTTTTAGACTAATGTGTGCTAATTTTTTCTAGACTATTAATTGATAATTAATATTGCGTTATCAATTGTATATAATAGTTGTATGTCTGTGTCAATTCCTCAATTAAATCCAATAAAATTTGTATATCTACAAAGGCTATGTGTACAAATGAAGGTTAGGGTCATTTTCCTTGATATTTCTACAAAGATTAATTTATTTATTCTTACATCAAATTATTTTTTTGGTGTAAAATTTATGTTAAATATTCTTAGAAAAATATGCCACGTACATTTTTAAAGACTAGTTTATCCAATAAAAATGAACTCAGACTTTAAACTTGAATTTTTTGGGGGCTTAACAATACAATAAATGGACTAAATTATAGTTTACTCTTTTGAAAGTCAGACCATTTCTTTTTGAAAAAACTTCATCTATAATTCTGATCTACGACAAGTAGCTGTTTTAGTAGGTTCAAACACATCCAAAAATATCACTATAATTATAAACTTTATAGTCAATCTTGATAGCTGCCTCTAAAGAAAAGCCGCCATTAAAATAAAATTATCATATAAAAATAAAAGAAGACCTAACTAAATATAGATAAGTTTTATGAATTTGGGGCTGCATTTGGACTTCTACCCTTGATATCAAGTTGGCTTATGGACATGTGAACATACACCTGGCGGCTCTTAACTTCATTAGACTAATTAAGACTTGGTTATAAATAGGTCCTAGTTCATCTTAGTTTGTACCAACAACATTTCTCATCAAACATCATGGCTACCACACAAATAGCTGTTATCGTGCTTCTAGGATTACTTGTTGCCACCAATATTCACATAACAGGTTTCTACTTAAACATTTTGAATTTCCCACTCAAAAATAATATTTTTTTTCGTATATTCTTTGTTGTGTATCTTTTCCCACACTAAATTGCATGACTATATTCATTTTAGCCAAAGTTATTTGATATTTTTCGGTTGACACTCGCAAGCTTTTCTAATTTGAGGGGATGAGAGCAGAGGCGGATCCAATATTTAAAATGCAGTCAAAATCTAATATTTATTCTTATTTAGTGAACATTTGAAACGTATACAGTTTTGAGTTAAAACTATTAGATTCGGAGGAACCAGTAATTACATATATACTACATCTGCCCTAGCATATCTTCTTTAAATTTTTTAAGTTTAGAAGAATTGGTTAAGTGTCTAAAACCCCATTTTCTACTTGTTATTGAACAGAGGCTCAATTAGGTGTTTGCTATGGAATGATGGGGAACAACTTACCATCACATTCCGAAGTTATACAGCTCTACAAGTCAAGAAACATTGGAAGACTCAGGCTTTATGATCCGAATCATGGAGCTTTGAATGCGTTAAGAGGATCAAACATTGAAGTGATATTAGGACTTCCAAATGTAGATGTGAAACACATTGCTTCTGGCATGGAACACGCGAGATGGTGGGTACAGAAGAATGTTAAAGATTTCTGGCCAGATGTTAAAATTAAGTACATAGCTGTTGGGAATGAAATCAGCCCTGTTACTGGCACATCGTCTCTTACCTCATTTCAAGTTCCTGCTTTGGTTAACATTTATAAAGCA
>JAJOOR010013889.1:0-15727 GCA_036250505.1 Solanum acaule | reverse complement strand
TAGAAGACATCTTCTCCGGGGTCTAATGCAATTGCGTCAATTATTGATGGAAACACAATGTTTCTCAACAATTTTCCCCTAGAAAGACTCCAAACCTATGAAAAATGGACAACTAAGAATATTGAGCATCAGGAAAAGGTATAACTGGCATCACTATTCACTAATTATTTATAATCACTACGACATTGAGCAAACAACAGTCTGAAACCATTAGAAGAATGAACAAATTGCCATAGAGTCACTTGACTTAATTCTTTATGATTGACAACAAACATAGTGGTCAAGTTCATTAGCAGTTTGTTCTACAAATTTACCAAAAAGCACGAACAATTACTTAGCCGTAAAATACAAGGCACACCTTGCAAGTTCTATCTTCTGAAGCAGAAACAATAATTGCATTAGCTCCGCCGTACCCAATCACAACATCAGTCACCTTCAAAGAATGCTCAGAGAAACTAAACTCATAAGGTTGTCTTGCTTTCCCTCTCAACAAGTCATCAAATACCCTAATGTCAACCAAGTTCCGGATATTAGCCCTCAGATCATCAAACAAAAGCTAGACAAATACAAAAACATGTGAAGCAAATATACATTATAAGAGACCAAACTCGAACAGATCCATCCTCTGAACCAGAAATCAGAAGTGATTGATCATCATTGAATAACAAGCAAGTAGCCGCCCTATAGTGAGCATGCCACTTCTTAAGTAGTTTACCAGTAGCAACCTATAAATAAAAACAAAACATATAGCATTTAATCGGACTGCCAAATACAATGAGCAACTAAAAAGACAAAATGACTTGGTAAAAACCTGCCACAAGTAAATTTCGCCGGATGCACCTCCTCCGGCTATATAAGTTCCCTCACTGTTGGAAACAAGTGGATTTATAGGTTCCGCTGGGAAGCTTTTAACTTCCACTTGAGGCTACAGAAATGTAATTAATAAAATATCAATAATTGCAGCACTACAGGTATACATAACAGTTCTAAGAAAACTATGCTTTCTAATAGGCAATCAATCAAACAGCTTAACTACGTTCTACAAAAATGTGAATCAACAAAGCTAATTGTAATACAAGTGAAATTTTTGTTATTTACCTTGTTCCAGGACCAGTATAGGATAGAGCCTGAAGAAGATTTAGTTTCACGAAGTTGGGAGGAGGCCAGAAAGCGGCCGCCGACACAGGTGAGGCCGTGAGAAGGTGAGGAGCAAGTTCGATAACGGAGATGCTCGGCGCCGGTATGGAGGTCCCAACAACCTATTCCGGTGTCAGTCGGCGACGAAGCGATTACCAATTCCGGCTCCGTCATTTAGTAGGTTTTGCAAGAAGCACTCACTGTATTGTTGACTGCCGGAATAGTATGAGTTTTTGCGCGAGTTTGAAATTGTTTGAAGAACGTTGGTACATCAGGGTCTATTAATATTTGGGCTGGGCAAGTTTGGCCCAAGAAAGCCCATTAACATTGTAATTCCCTATAACAGCTCGGCCCAAAAGGCCCATTAACATTGCAATTCCCCCTAACAGTTCGGCCCAAAAAGCCCATTAACAGTTCAAATAGAGATGTACCGCTTTTTAGACCACTAATCAACATTTACCTACTATTTAATCACTTTTTAGTATGAAAATAAAATAACAATTATTTAAAACATGAAAAAAAAAAAAAGAATACTATAGTTTGAACTGCTACTTGTATAAGTTCCTCGTAACATTGTATAAATTTGAAATCAAGGATATTGTCCTCCAAATTAAAAAGATATTCTCTCTTTAATTTGATATATTTCTTCTATATAATCGTTATCGAATATTTCACTTGTGTCTTAATTATGATCTTTGGGGGGCATTTGTATTCCTTCAATTTGAGAAATATGACAAATTGCTTGTTGATGACATTACTTTATCACCTTATTAACTATACATGCATAAAAAACTATTTTGATGAATTTTGAAGAAATTTAACATGTGTAAAACACAATCAATTATCACCCATGTTTAAGAGAATTTGAAGTTTGACTAAAAATGGTACTAGTCTTTGTTGATGCAACATGTTTTATAAAATTGGTGGAGAAATAATGTATTTGGTTTCAATTAATGAGGACATATACTGCTTGTGACATATTTAAGTTTGACGATTTTAATTTAAAGCAGATCATGTGGAATTGATTCAAAGAATAATTTGAGTAGCAAACGTTCTTTAGAAAGTGCACTATTAATTGTGTTTTGGATTAATTTTCACTCTATTAGTCAAATAAGTAAATATTGAGCAACTTTCACATGTAGCAAACATAAAAATCATATTTGTATGTTATAACTATAGTTTGCATAATTGCACTTTTGATTAGTATAATTCGCTACAAACATCCAATTTTATACAAATTGTTCAGTTTTGTATAAATTCATTTATACATTGTAATTTGTATAATAAGATTTGTAGTTGTATAATTATAAGTGTATAGGACGAATATATGTGTATTTGTATATACACTTTTCACTCGCTTTATACAAACACAAACGCATTTTATACCAAAATATATAAAATGGCTAATTGTATACCGAATCAGATGCAAAAAAAGGGATGTTTGCTGCGAATTACAATTAAAATAAACTATAGCTATAACATTTAATTTGAATTAATAGTTTGCTATTTCATACAATTTTCCCTATTTAAAAACATGCCCCTCCATAACATGGAAAAGTCAAATAAACGCAATCAATTGGTTTATAACTGATTAAGACACTAAAATCCCAAATGAAATCAACATGGATTATTCTAATAGGGCAAGTGTTTTTTGAATTTATATTCCATTGTCTTCCAAGTAGTAATAATTATATTAATTAATTAGCACTTACAAATATCTAGGAAACAATTAGTTTCTCCATGATTGCACGTTTCGAAAATTGTAGAAACAGAAAAAGTTTCAAACCTTCTACTCGTTTAAAGTAGAGAAAAAAGATTCTTCTAAAAACTTTACAATATATACATGTAATTTAATTAGTAGTATTTAGTACAAGTACTATATATTCAAAGTTTATTAAATCGTCAATAAAGGTAGTATTTTCGAAGGAAAATGTCAATAAAGTGTACACTAAAAAGACTCGACATAGAAAATTCCAATCTTTACATTCACTTTATTAATAATAATGCAAATATTTATAGGAAAAATATTATAAACTTTTTTTTTTTTTTTTTTGGCTTTTCACTAATTTCAAAAATTGTGTCATGGTCCAATACGGCTGTTAAGCAACACACCAACAATCGATTAAAGTATCTTTAAACCGGATGATCCGTATTTCACTTTTTTCTATAGACCCAAATATTCCCATTCCACCATCTTTCCTTTTTCTTTTGCTTTGAGGCGACGAATTCGTTGTATCTGGTTTGAAGGTGAGTTATACATGTGTAAATTCATGCATAAATAATATTATGTTTGGTAATTGATTACGAAGTAAGTTATTTATGTATAAAATTAATGTGATGTTTGGTTTGTAATTTAGAAATTTGTATAATTAATACATATATAAATTATAAAGAAATATATAGGAATTATTGTATACATGATATAAAGCGGAATAATTGATACTACACAACTAATACATGCATAACATAATACATATATTTCTTTATAACTAATCTCTATATTACCAATATATGCATAATCTTTATATTACTAATATATGCATAACTCTAATCAGTTACCAAACGATCTTTTTTAGTGTGTATATATATAATATTCTTCTACCAATTCTATGTACTACACGTGCAGCTTCCAACCACGTGCCACTTCCTTGTTAGAAAAAGACAGAAGGAAAGTCTAAACGAACCCACCCTTCATTCAAACTAGATAGCTAGGTTTAGGGTTATTATATATTTTTCTCTCTTATTATAAGACCAAATTTAGTAATTGCATGAGCCAAGATTTTCTCAGCTTACTTTCCTACCACTTTTTTGTTATACAAGATTTGAGAAACCTCTTTTTTCTACATCTTCTTATTACTTGCTTTTCATTTAGCTTTCAAAGTATTTGTCTTGAGGTGGATCTACGAATTCATTACTTTAACTATACATATATAAATAACTATACATATAGATATACAAATAAATAAATAAATAAATTACAAAGCAAGTATACATATAGCAAGGTGAATCCCACATTGATAAAATAAGAGAGATTAAGGTATTGGGTATATAAGAAAACAAGGCATAGACCACAGTAACACATTTTAAAGCCATACGGGTGGGATGGATTCATACATAAGATCATATAGTAATCAAGCGCAGAGTTACAGTATTGAATGAATCCAATAATGAAGTATGTAATCATCTCGTCTAAAAATTTAAACTAATAAAAAAAAATCACAATTTTATAAATTCAATTCTCTCTCAATACTAATAGCTTTTGCTTAAACCTCTTTCAACTTAAAATCTTGACTCTGCTTCTGCCTATAACTTTGTATTCTAAACACATGATTTACTAGTAAGATCACACTTATTCTGAACACGTAATAATTTAAATCTTTGAATTTACATTAAGTTGTTAGGAGAAAAAGAATAGTGAAAAAGGGAAAAAATTGAGAGTAGTGTAGAAAAGCAAAAGCAAACTTTACTTGGTATATGATTGTTACACAAAGGAACAAGTAAAGTAGGCATAGAAAAGAAAGATATTTTGGTATATGTTTTCTTAACCACCAGTCAAATAAAAAAACCTATCTTCCCCTTTCCCTTTCCCTTTCCCTTTCCCTTAGGCAAAAATCCAAAGAATGACTAGTGATAAAAGAAGTTAGAAGAAGAAGTGGACACATAGAGAGTTTCAAACACAACAAAATTAGATGCTTAAAGTAGGAAAAGACATAGGTTTTTTTTTTCTTCTCTGGTCTTTCAGAAGAAGTATAGAAGCCTTGATAGAAACGTATCAAACAAGCAAAAAAAAAAAACATTTTCCAGTCTCTTTTTTTTTTAAAATAATAATAATAATTTCACCATCATCGAATGACTAAACATTTTTAAATTTTTTATTTATTTATTTAATATTTTTGCTAGGTTCTGTACATGATTTTGTTCTCATCTCTGTGTTTTTTACTCACTTTTTTGTGTCTGACCGTGCAAGTTCAGTAAACGAGAAATTGAGATGCTCCACAATATTCTTAATAATCAGAGAGAAGCCATAAATCATAATAATTATGATCATAGTTTAACTTTCTTACTTATAATGATAATAATAATTACCTCAATAATTACACAATCCTTAGTGCTAATTAATCAATATTTACCGAACAAAATTTAAATTTTTAAAATAATTAGTCGTGTATTTCCTATTGTCAAATGATGTATACACAGTCTTATCCAATACTATCATAACAAAGATAAAAAAAACTTATTTCTGATAAACTCTCAGTTCAAATATAAACGTCTCTCTTTTCTTGATTTCAAAATTTTACACGTATTTTTTTTGTAAAGATGTGTCTATATTTGTACGTAGAATTCATTAATGTATTGATCAGAGAGAAAGCCCCAGAGAAAAAAAAATTGTCAATGGACTGAACGTTGTTATAAGCTTTTTACATAAGTTGAAACTGAAAAAGAAGAAAGCATATTTCAGAGCTAACCTTATAGTAATAACTTTCTCTCTCGTGTGCATTAATAAATGCAACTGAAATTTTCTTCAGATAAATCAAAACCAGAAATAAAGGAGAAGAAGAATTAGAACACACATAAAAATAAGTGACATCTAAAAAAAAAAAAAAAAGAACTAATTATACTAGTACTAACTTTTTTTTTCCAATTATAACAAAAATTAACGCACCTGCATTCATGGTTAAATAAGTTATATTTACACAAAGACAAAAAAAAAAATCACAAGTACAACATTTCATGATCCACTAACATTTTGAAATAAAAACTTGAACTTTAATAAGGTAGTGTGGGTGAATAATAATAATACTAATAACAATAAAAAAAAAAATTCTAAGATGAAGAAGGAGGCATGAGATTTAATCCTAGATCATTTTTTTCCAAGACCATTAATCTTGCCTTATTTGTCTCCACCATATTCTTCGTAGAATAATAAGAAGATGAATATTCAGGATGAACTCTTTTCTTGGACATAAGAGGAACACCGAATAATTTTGTACTTCTATTATCACCACCTCCATTACCTTCATCAAGAATCGTCACACTACTGCTTTGTGATGTCTTGCTTGGTGATACAATGTTGTTGTTGTTGTTAATGTTGGAGATAACAACATTTTTAGGGTTTGTAATTTGTTGATACCCAAACTGATGATGAATATTCATATTCATATTTTTTTGGACTATAGGTGTAGCTGAAGTAGGTAATAGTGAACAAGTATTGTACGAACTACTAGGTGTAACAGGTTTGACATGATTTTGAACGAAATAAATAATGTCGTTATAAAGTTTCCTCATGTGTGCAAGTTCCGACATTAACATATTATTGCTCCTACGTAACCGGTCGTTGTCCTCCGACAACGCGGTTACTGTATTGGTGTTGGTGAAATTGTTGTTGCTAGCATTATTGTTGGAAGAAGGCGAATCGCACCAATTGATATTTTGTTGTTGAAATAATTGTTCATCCGAATCAGGTGGGGAAATACTGAGCCGCGGGTTATAATTAGTCGGGTAATTTGGGAAAAAACCCGAACCCGTATGATATGAATGGTGAGGATTCATTGACATACTTTGTATTGGCTGAGCTGTTTTTCTCCGATGGATTTCACATAATAAATGTTTTTCTCCTCTTTTGAAGAACTCATTAGCGAACTCCCATCGATCCGGTACGATTTTTCTAAAACCCTAATAAATCAAGAAATGTATATATAATCAGTATTATAAATAACTAAACAAAAAAAAAAAAAAATTGTTAAAAGACTTACATAAGTATTGAGTTGACGTACGAAGCTAGAGAAATTGTTGTGTTTGAAGTAATTAGGGAGTAAATCACGAGCAAATTCTGGTGGACGCCAAACAACAAAAGTAGAATCATCTTCACCCCAAGAAACAATATGGTCAGTAGAAGGGTCATCAACAAGTTGATATGTTTTTGTTAAAAATGGAGCTGGAACTGATTTATGTGAATCTAATGAGAGTAATATGCCTTCACAATTATCTAGCATTAAAGCCATTTTTGAACAAGAAAAGGTGCAAATTCTTGAATGTTGTTTAGAGAGAAAAATACAAGATGACAAGAAAAAATGATAAGAAGATGTGAGAATGAGGGAGGTAATAATAAGGAAGTTATTTTGAGGTGGGGGTGGGGGGTAGGAGGAGGGGTAAAGAAGTTTTTTTAAAAAAATATTATTTATATAATATTATAGTGAATGGAAAAAGAGACCTCGGTTATGTAGTGAGAGAGAATAAGTGTCTGTATGTCTAGGACTGTGAAATAAGAGCCTTTCAAGACAAACCCGTGACATTTCTTTTTCTTCTCTTTCTACTGACTTTCATCCTCTCACGCACACTACTACAACATTATAAAATCCGATTTCGTTTTAAAATAAGTGGTGTTTTTAGATTAGACACAGACTTTCATCCTCTTACGCACATTATTACAATCTAATAAATGGTGTTTTGTTAAGTAGACGAAGGTAATTTCTTCTTGAAATCCTAAAACACTACTTATTTTGAAATTAAAAAAAAAAACTAAAACACCACTAAATTAATCATTTTACTCTTAATGGCGACCAAATTGTTAAAAAAAAAAAAAAGCACAATCATGCATACGAAGGTGTGTATTTAAAACGGAAAAAGTATAACATAGTAAATTAATCACTTTACTCTACTCGAAATAATGACCAAATTGTACTTAAATCATAATCATGTAGTTTAGGGGCGGAGCTAAGTTATAAGGTTTCATCTAAACCTCATTTGACAGAAAGTTATATTGTATAAATATAATTAAAATTAATATTTACATTTATAATTTTTAGGGAAAATTTTGACTCCGCATTGATAAATAATGAAATTGGAGGTGCCACCAATATTACTTTACAGTCATTTTTAGGGGTAAAATAAAATCTCTCTTGGAACTGCTACTTCTGTAAAATAATAGTAATACTAGTGTTACTACTACAGTTCCAAACTAAGCTAAGTTTCATCATTTTCTCTATTTTTACCAACCTTTGACTAGCTACGACTTTACTTTTTTGACGTGTGACATATTTTAGGAACTATATCAAAGAAAATAGCATAGCTAAAAGTTCCTAAAAAGAAACGATTCCAGGAAAGTTTTTCTTTTTTATTTGGTCAATCCAGTAAGTTTGGTCAGAAGTATTATTAATTGGGGGTGTATAATCAATAATTATATAATAATATTAGATTTTTTGGTAAGTACCACTACAAAAATTACTGAGTGTGAATTTTCCTACTCTTCTTTTAGATGTTTTGACCAACTTTCTAAAACTAGGATTAGATAATATTTGGTACTGATGTGTTTTTTTTTTTTTTGCTATATCTCCCATATGATGTTATGTTTTGGTAGGAAATTAGGAATATTGTAGATTTAATCATTTGTAGAAAAACTTGTTATTAACGTTAATAAACACCTCAAACTCTTGGTAGATATTACGTACGTAGCAAGTGTATATAATTTGAACTCTTCTTTTCACTATACACAAAAACACACACTTAAATTAGCTACGAAGTTCATCACTATATTATTCATAGCTGACATATTGTAATCAATCATTAAATTAGATTACCAACGACTTTATTATTTAACTACAAAATTCTTGTTTCTTTTAAAAAGTGAATTTTATGGTGGGAATTATTTAGTTCTTAACTTGGGTATATATATAAACTATGTATATACACTCCACCTTCTTCAAACTTCACTTGTAGAATCAAATTGGATGTATCCACATTCTTCAAATTTCACTGGTGAAATCAGACTGAATATGTCCACCTTCTTCAAACTTCACTTGTGGAATCAAATCGGTTATATTATTGTTTTTGTTTTTGTTTTTGTATATATTTAATAAACTAAGAAAGGCAATTTGGTCCTTCTCCTAGATAGTCTATCCTTTAGAAACCAACTAGAATCATATGAAAACTAGAAGAAATAGAAGTAGAAGAAGAAGAGTGGTCTATTTTAACTTCACGTCTAACGAGTGACTTCATTTTGTATGTATCTATTTGTTGTGTTATGGCACCAACTCAACAATACCACACACTTACTCTCTTCCCAATTTCGAATCTAATCATTTTTTTATTTTTCTACTTCTCATCTTACTGTTTTTTTGCAGGCATAAAAACATCATATGGTAAAAAAAAATTACAAAAAAATAAAAGCATCCATCGAACTACGTGACATGATTCAAAAAAGCCTGTTCCTAAGTGACAACATTTCACTTCTTCTTCTTCTATTTGCTTCTCTTCTTCTTGTAAATATTCCAAACTTCAATATAACATTAACTCATACAATTATTATTATTTTTTTGAAATTTCTCACTTTTATTTTTGTATGGAATATTTTTTTATTTTTTTTCTTTTCACTTTTTAGACTGTTTCTAGGCTTCTTTGAGCTTTGAGCCATTTCCCTAACTAACCATTTTTTTGGTTCACTTTTTGACGTGCCTCAGGTGGTGTATTTTGAATTATTGGCCTAAAAAGTTTTTCATGAATAGCTGCAAAATAAATCATTATAGCTTTTTCTTTCCTTGTAATGGCCCAAGAATTTCTTTTTTCACATTTATTTTTTAAAACCAAAGCTATAAGTCCTATACTAGTATTTTTAATTATCGATTATTTTTTTTATATACATCAAGAGTCACTTCCTTCTACCTTAACTTCTTGTCAGAATACGAACATGGTTCATAAAATGCATGCATTATATATCCTTTATGGTGGGGGTGGGAGGATGACGATAAAAGTAAGAACTGATTCATTCGAGTTTTCAAGTTCGAGCTTGTGACATGAAAGCATCAGAATTGAATTTCAATATAAATATCGAACATCGATGGAGGAAAGGAGAGCTCGATTTTTTTTTTTATAAGTGGTAAGAGTTGACAGTAAATAGTAGGGACATATATAACATGGCCTAAAGTGAAACAATAGGGAAAATGATGGCTAATTATTTCAATAAGATACCACAACTGATTATTTTGATCATGGCTATCTATGATACTCATTAATTATTATTGTTAAAAGAAAGTAAAATTTATCTATTTCACCATGCCAATCATCACTTATTAACTTTTTTCATTTCTTTTTGGCTGTTCTCCACACTAACTTCTGTACTAAAATTATCCAAAACTTCTTTAAAAATCATAACAGTAGTAATCTTCCTTAAGAAGCTAAATAAATTATCCAAAAGTGTTTACTTTTTATTTTACAACATTATTATCATGAAGACAACATAATATATAGTATCTTATAGGTTACTTTTTTCATGAAACAGATCATTAATTTTGTGGACAAACCTTAATCAATTCGAGCATTCCTTAATTTCATGGTCATGATCTCTCATAATAACCCTTTAATTCCTCCGAAGTTATAGCATACTAGTGGCAAAATTATCATATCCAAGGATGTGAATGCAGTTATTAATGGAGTAGGTTGAAAATTATGAGGTGATCTCATATTCAAGTCTCAACAAAAACATATATATATTATGTGATTTTTTTTCATCTATCCTTAGTCCTAACCTAATTTCGGTGGACGGAGAATTTTGATATCTATTATCGGTGGAAGTTAACAGATATTCCATAAAATCAATCGAAGTATGTGATTAGGGACGGCCTCAGGACAAAGACTATTTTTTTTTTCAGAATTCATATATTCAAAATTTTAGCTCCGCCTCTCTTGACAATATAAAATATTTTTATACACTCAAGAAAATTATTATTGACGAAAAAAGGTAAAAAAAAATATAAAATAATTATAATCAGGAAAGTTGTTTCCAACTAAAGTAGTAGAATTCCTATTTTTATGATGAGCTATATGTACAATTTTAATTTTAATTATTTCCGTTGTAAATACAGATCTCTTTTATCCAAATAATATATATATTTATTTGTGAATTATGCAATGTACAGTCCGTATATTAAACACGTCAACAACATGAGGGGTAGACCTAATTTTGACCATATATACAACATGGATATCGAATAGGACATGAAGCTAAAGAAACTATGAATATCGGTACATTTGTTTATATATTTCAGGAAAAATATATTAAAAAATACTACACACACTAAAGAAAAACAATTAAAAATATTATTAGTAAACAAGAGTGTCAGCTTTTGAAAAAAAAAAAAAAGAATCAAGTTCCAATATTTTTTGTTAATTCTAATTCTGAGAAGATGACTCCTAAACCTTCTCTTCTTCACTGTTTTTTCTTACTCTTTGTGGGTGGTTTGGTACACTCTATTCTGGTGCCGTATAACAAAATAGCTTTTAGCAATAAAAAATATATATTAATAAAAAATGTTAGTCTTTATAGAAATTAGTAAATTGTTATTTGATTTATTATTATTATCGGCTTTAGGGACATTTACAAAAAGAGTTAATTATCGCTAAAAATCATATTTGATGTAGTGGAAGATTTTCTATATAGCGAGAGCTTTAATGTATCGAGATAGTTTTCTTTGTCGGTAGTTTGGTATACTTGATAAATGTAGATAGTTCTGGAATAAAATTTTAATATATTCTTATTAATTAGTTAATCTTGATATAGATTATATTGAGATTAGTAATCAATATTGAAATAAGTTATTTTTATCAAATATTGAAATAAGTTATTTTTATCAGATATTGAAATAATATATAGTACCAAAATTAGTTATTTCAAAATAAAATAAGATTATCCCATCGCTCAAACACTTTGAATAATATAAATTGAAATAGCTAATCTTAATATAACTAATTTTAACGTAATTTGTTTTCGACCCAAATGACCCCTTACAGTAGTTCAAATTTTTACAGTTCACACTCCATAGTCACAGCACACTGTACACTGTTTCAGCGGCTGACATGGAGACAGGGTTCTTGTTTTTTTTTTTAATATTCAGTATTATTTAATGTTTTTATGTTTTACTTTTGATGTATAGTATATAGTATTATTTTTATTTTTATTAACTTTGTTTTATTATGCTATTCTCGTGATTCTTGCTTTTTGGAATTTTCCACATCCTCCTATATTTATTCCCACCACTCTATTCCTCTGTTCATGTTACATACTTATATGTGGGAATATTTCACATGCACCTCTCTTCTCTTTGCATCAATCTAGATGTACCATCTCAAAAGTACCTTCTATTTTTCACCTTTTAAAAACTCATCTTCTAATTAATATTTATGCATGGTAATTTATTTAAAGATATTTGATTGCATATAACAATAGTATATTTAGTATAGTTATATAATTGATTGAATAGAATAATAATATATTCAGTATAATTTCATAAATGAGATTTGAGGACGATAATTTGCGCACAGTCTTATGCAAGTTACCTAGTGAGAATAGAAAAGTTATGTTTATGTGTGTTTGAATGGATACAAAAATTTAAAACTTATTATCGAAATAAATCATAGAAACTTTTGTATCAAATCATTTCATAGAATAAAGTAGGAAGAAAAGTTAATAAAAAATATAAGATTGAAAAAAATATTCAATTTTAGATTAATTAGAAATGACAAGAGTGTTATGTAAATGGAAACCGAGGGAGTCATTAGATAAATATCCAGAATTTTGTGTTGACGGTTTAAGAAGTTTTGAAAAGGTGATTAACTGATTTTAAATAAATTATTTGTATCTATTAAGTTTTTTTTTTTTTTTTAAAAAGTCAAATATGGCAAGGTGGCCATTTTTTCATTTGTGGAGAACACACAAATATTTAAAGCTCAGGTCTAGTTTAACCATAACTTTTTTATTTTTTGTTTTCCACCCGATGTTTTCAGTATTTATATTAGTGCTCGATTAAATTTAAATTTGTCTAAAAAAAATTCCATTTTAGAAATAAAATGCTCCTTAATTAAATATAAAGACTTTGGCTGAATTCGTAACTAGAACTCTCCCTATGCACATCTAACAAGTTCTAGAAAACAATATTGCTCATGATAACTTCCTTGTTTATTTTATATTTTAAGTTTTTAGCAAGTGGGTAGGAAGCAAAATGAATGTTATGATAACTATCAAGTTATAATATGAGTTTATGATTACTTATGTGAATTATTTAATTATTACTTATGAAGTAGAGGGGTGTGTTGATGAATCAGCCACAAAACGTGCACTATAATGAGCAATTAACATTTTTCAGTTGTGTACGAAAATAATGATCATATAATTAAGTTATTGTGTTTATGATGTCATTGTAGAATGATAGAATAGATGTTTGCAAGCTTTGATTGGATAATTATGAAGTAGTTACAGATAAAATAATAACATTGACATATACAAATTTAATCTTCTCTTCTCTATGTAAATAATTTCCTTTTATTTATAGGTGTTGAACCATCTTAACCTTTTAAAATTATTAATAAAATAGAATTTTTAAACTTACCTTTTCATGAATATAAAAACCTTGGAAGAAATTGAAGAGAAGTAGAAAAAAAATCTATTAATTAGAAAAAACAAAGGAAAGTGGAAAATCTAAGAGAACAAATGGAGGGAGCCCACTAATTATAAGATAATGTTATAGTTGTATTTAATTGATAGTATCAGTAAAGAACATGCAAACACATTGGTTTTTGTTTTGGGTATATATGTAAAATTCTTGGGAGAAGGAAGGGATAGTGATAGGAACCAAGAAGATTCTATTCTATTATATCATCTCATATATATTTTTTGCAGTGAAAACTGAACCCCACTTGTCCAGTACCCTCTCTCTCACATGACCACTTACTATATCATAAAATTACAAAAAATTATTATTAGGCATAATAAATAAATATATCTTTTAATTTGATCTCAGTTAATATATATATATTTCAATTTTGAACGAGTACAAGTACACATCGTCCTATGTAGTATCCTAAATGATAGTTTATGTGAGATATATTTAAATTGATTTGTATATGTCACATAGAATACGTGTATAACTTGTTAAATTTTTAACAAGTTTAGCTGTCTATTTGTATACATCTAAAATTGAAAAATATAAATATCAGTTAGATCAAATAAATATATAGTACATCTATATATTACTTTCTTTGTTCAATAATAGTTCACTTGTTCACTATTGACTTGATATAGGAAAAAAGAAGTAGTAAATGATAAGGATAATTTTACCAAATTACCCTTATTAAATATAAGTCATTTAAACATTGAAAAATTAATAGAAAGAGTAACATAGACACAAAGTGGTGAACTATTAGTTGATTTTATAAACTGAACAAATATTATTGGACATAGTCGAAGCGAGTATTAGTAATGTTAAAGTGAGAAGTCCAAGGAGAGACAGCTTAAAACACAGAACGAATAAGGATAAAAACACCTACTCTCTTAACCCTAGAATAGATACTCTAATTAATTATACTAGTTATTAAGTTAATTAATGTGAATAATGACACCTTTTTGATAAAATTTTAGAAATAGAAAGAATCAAAAAGAGTTGAAGGTAGGACAAGCTACAAGCTTCTTACCTCTGTCTCTTCCCACACTCTCTTTTGTCCTATTTATTGGACCTTTTCTGCAGGACTCAGAAACTCCACATTTTTTTTCCTTTAAAAAACCAAAAAAAAACAAAAAAATATTTAAATATATTGTTTTAAAATTATACTAATTTCTTGCACATTCAAGATTAATAACCTGTTTCCAAAGCAAGCACTTGGTAATAGTAGTATTTTGTTCTTCAAAAATTCAGGCTACCCTATTAAGATTCCCTGCCATTTACCTAAAATGATGATTTCGATAACAATTATGTTGTCAAAGTTAATTTTATTTAGATATAAATTAGCAATCGATTTTTGTTAGTTATGAGCAAATTAGCGATGAAGTTTGTAACTCATCACTCCTGTTTTTTTTTTAAAAGTATATATGTTATATTTGTGAAGAAAGGGTGTTATTAGCTCATTTCAAAATAAGTGGTGTTTTTAATTTTTTATATTATTTAAAAATAAGTGGTGTTTCACATGATCAACAAATTATTATTAACGATGTTTTCCAAAAGAGTTAGCATCCAAGTAAATTAGTAAAAATACATTTTATTTTCTAGGAATAAGTGATTGTCTAAGCTAAAAATACCAGTAAAGAGTAAAGAAAAAGGAGATTTTTTTATGGTGGAATTAACCTTTCTAAGTTATAAAATTTGTGAACTTAATAATTTCATAATTCAAATATGTTCCATGCTATTATATTCCCATAGTAAGGTGAACCTTAACTGTTTGATGAATTTAACATAAATAATTTGGTTAACATAAAAATTAAAATATGTTACATGCTACATTGGTAAAATATTTCATTCCATCAATTAAAATTCATCAAACACAGCTTGTTACGACAAAGTAAAACATAATCGACTATAGAAAATTTTCATTACATTGTCAGTAGACATTAGTTAAATGTCAGTATACCTAAGTTAAATTTTCACGTATGCTTTAATCTAAATTTGTAAAAGTCAAAGTTGGTCTCCTGCAAGATGCATGAGACTGTCTGGGTACTCTGCATTTTGGTCATGGGGTGTGGGGGGTGGGGGTAAGAAAAAGATAAATAGGTCACGAGGGGGGTGGGGTGTATAATTAAATGATAAAATAATAATTTAACATACATATATGA
>JAJOOR010013888.1:0-10246 GCA_036250505.1 Solanum acaule | reverse complement strand
AATACAAACGTATGGATATTGTCAGGTCCATTTCCATCATTAACAGTATTAAAAATAACCTTCACCAGATAGGTCATTTATGGGAGCCTGCTAATTATCCTTGTGGGAATATATATCACATGCAGTAATTTCCCTCGGCCAGAGGCAGAACTCCTCAGACCCGATAGAAGGAGAGGAAATAGGTTATAGAGAGAGCAAATGTGTTATGTATCCAAGTGATTAGAAGAAGCTCACTTATGTCGAAATCTCCACCTTTTGACCAGGTTAACAAATAATCTGAAACCAGAAATTCAATAAGCTGAATCCTGCAATTGAGAACGTATATTAGACAATTTTAGTCTCCTTTTTATGGGTTATAGGTTCAAGAAGATTCATAAAGAAATGAAGAAATTAAAAGAAGTAAATTGTGGATGCAGTAAAAAGCAAATACTAGGCAGTAAACTGTATGCCACATTATTCCTACAGCCCCTTCCAGACAGAAATCTAGCAAGCTTAAGCTATGGTTCCAAATGTGAAGTTTAAACACAACTCCGGTGATAAACCTTGAGGTACATGAACATCCCCAAGTTAACTAAGTAATCTGGCAATTCAGGCAGCATAATTTACTTTTTGTATCTGAAGCATGTGCGGCTTCTGATCACTTAATCATTGCAGCGTTTTAAGCAATGAATAACTATTTACACTAAAAAAAGGGGAGCACACACCAAGTAATCCTGCAGCTAAAACCGCCATTAAAAATAAAAAATAAGATTGCGAAGATGATCGCAAAATATAGTAGTGATCACTCCGCTAGAGGATACTAGAAGCAAAAGATGACAATACCACATACAGACAAATGTTAGCTTAACTGACAAAAGAAAGTACGGAACAGCCAACTCGAAGTAAATGTCATACTCCCCATAGGAACTCCAAATTTAAAGGAACAAATTCCACTCCTCAGCTTAAAAACACCTTCAAATCGGGGACAGGCGGTCTGATATAAAATTGTAGTGTTTTCAAACCTCTAAACTAGAAACAGAAAATAAAAAAAAATAGTATATGGAAAGATGTCAATGACCAGAAAGCAAAATATGTTATCATACACAAAGGAAAAGAAATTTCGTCAAGGGTAAGGACCAAAATAATGGGCAGTCGAACCTCTTTATAACAGGACACTAGTTCCGACATTTTTTGGCAGCTATAGTGAAATATTGTTATAGAGAACATACAATATAACATAACATGAAAGATTAGTTTCACGTAACAAATGGTTGTTATAGTGAAATGTCGTTATAGAGGATAGTTATAGAGAAGTCAGATTGTACATCCCATTATTACCAGCATAGAAACAAATTTCAATGACTGAAGGAAGACAGCATTTAACAAACAAGAAGCCTAGAGGTACCAGTTGGGATCTCCCACAATATGTATGGGTTTGACTCCCACTGCCCCCTTCCCCCTTGTCTTCCCCTTCTGCAGCCCTCTATTATGTGATAAGAAAGTTAGAAACAACTACAAAACAGAAGCATAAAAGAACAATAAAGCCAGATAATGACAACTTTAAACAAGCTGGTGGGACTTACATCATGTACATAGAGTTATGCATACTTGGAAAGGCATCATCAAATGGATCCATGAAAAGCAAACTTTCTGCCACTGCAGAAATCCTTTGAGAAACTGCAAATATTAGACGCTGGCCGACAAAAGCCTCATTTCCGACCTTACGCATCAAATGTTGAATATAGAACTGAACATCAACGTCAAAGTGATGAGAGTCTGAAATATATCATTATGGAATCAAGAGTTAAGAAGCCATGTAGAAGAAAATATAAGTAAGTTACATTGAGGAATTTAATAATGAAAATGCTGCTGTCCAAGAGCAAAAATCACTTTAAATCGCTGTGAAATTCAGACTCATGATCCAACTAAACTAATAATCAGTCCAACGATAACAGGGTCATAAGGGTCTGTCCTCTTTTCATTTCAATGGTCTTTGCTTCTAACTATTCAATATAATCCATATTACTTTAAACTAATAAGAATTAGATTCAATGAATCTTTCAGAATCATCATCACAATAGTTTGTTCCTTCATAGATAAATAATTTATTCATAAATATTATTCAGCATCCGCAGTGGCGGATCCAGAAATTTTATATCATGGGTGCTGAACTATTTTTAGTTTGAAAATACGTACATAGAGTGGGTGCTCAATTAATATTCTTCAATGATTTAATAGATTTTATACATAAATAATAGTATTTGTTACAAAAGGCAATGGGTGCTTAAGCACCCAAAGTATATACCATAGGTCCGCCACTGAGCATCCATCCAAAAGAATTAGAAGCATTTTACATAATCTATGTCGTGTGGACACACCAATTTTTTTGTTTCTGCTGGAAAAAATTTTAAGGTGTCTTTCTACACTAAGAGATAGTTTCATCACAAATATTGCTTTGCCTCTGTCAAAATTTGTGATACTATATTTATTTTGATATGTCCAAAAACTTTCTACAATACTCTACCAATATTATCTTTTATACAACTTCAATAAACTTTAAGAATTCAAATTTGTTTAATGATTTGTCCACTGCTTTACTGTTTTATTGCTACTATTTAGAATTTGTAAGTCAAATTATCGATGATGCATAAATGGGACGAACAGAGTATAATAAATCAAACATCCATTATTATATGATAGGAGTAACTGATTTGTTTCCATTTAATACGTATCAAACCAAATAACTTTTCTCAGTATCATGCTGAAACCATTTCTTAGTTCTGTATATGCATATACTGGGAGATATCTACCAAAATCTTTATAATTAATTAAACATGCTGATTCTACTATTATTAAGGTAGGTGAAAATATACTTTCGCAATCTGCTAAGGTGAAGATAGTCTTCAAAAATCTAGTATGAATAAAAAGAAGATCACATAATTACCATCTCTATGCAAGGCACTGCACATTCTTCTCAATAAACGCATGATTAAACTGTTGATAATGCCTTCCACGGGTTCTCTGTCAGTTGGTGACATTGTAGCCAGTGTACCTTTAAAGTAGTAAAATACAAATACTGCTGAATTTGGAAGTCACTAAAGAAAGAAGACTAGACAGTAATGAACCCATCTGGTGCTATCTTAATATTACAACTGAAATCTCAGAAATTTAGGCATTCTATGCAGTGAAATGGTTTGGTTCTTGGAAAACGGTGTTGACAAAGAAGGGTAAATCGTGAACCTTTTACATTTTCGAGTAAAAATTAGAAAGCTTCATTTCAAACGGCAGTACAAATCATGAAGATGGTTCTCAAAGAGCAATCTTTCCTTGAACACTCAAATCTTAGGATGAAGCTTCACTAGACAGTTTTTTTCCATTATAGTTTCAGAACAGATAATTCATTCACTTATTTACCCCTTGATTTCAGCTTCTATCACAATCCTCAACACTAGAAATTAGAATATAAACAGTACATCTGTGAAATAATTAAACGTTGGTGTATTACAAACAGAAAAGCATATCAGGAATTCAAGTTTAAAATTTGCAGATGTTGCTCATGAAAAAATTGTACACGTGAAGGCAAAAGGAAATGAAAATATTGTATCATTACCAAGAATAAAGTCCACAGCTTGGTGGCACCAGTTCTTAAAATTACCTTCCTCCAACTATAACACATTTGGTACACAAGCCAAGTGAGATGAGACATAAAAACGATATTCATAGCATAAAACAAAGCATCACTAGCTGGGGCTAATTGAAACAACATACACTTTGAGTAGAAATAGTGTCACAAAGCTCCAAAAGAAAATCAACTGAAGCGCTCAGTTGCTCAACATTATTCTCATTGTCATGTTCTGCCATATAAGAAAAGACAATATTCATACTTCTCATCTATAGCTGAAAACCCATGTTAAGAAAAATTTGCCAAACATGACCTGGAGTTTTCCAGAGATAAAATTATAGCACATGTAAGATATGACATTTATCACAGCATGGCTGACGTATGATAAGATCTCAACTCAGTGTAACTTCTAAAAATCATCACTTTGCAAGTTAACCATCAAAAGTAAAGACAAAATTATATCCATAAGAAGATCTCTAACTGAACTTTCACCTGAAATGCGGTGAAGTAAGGAATCATCTGGTCTTCTCCTCTTTCTCTCCTTAATCCTCACTGGAAAAATATACAAGTAAATGAATTCAGCTAATGTATATGAAGGCCGAATTGACAACTTTAGACCAATAAATACAACAGCATTCCTAAAATGCAAACCTTGTCTGAGAAATCTTCTCCGCAACACATCACTGAACCGTTGGTCAGAACCAGCTCCAATTTTCTTAGGACTCAATAATCCCAACTTATCAAAGAAATAACACTTGCATGATGCACTTTTTGGAAATATATCACACTGTGAACCATCTTACTCCAGGAAAAAAAAAAGTACAAATAATCAAAACAAAATAGCCGATCAATGTGAATCTACCTATACAACAACACAATAGTAAATCAAAATCAAACACATAACAAAAATCTTCAGGTTATTCTTCTTATCATTCAATTTTGATTACCATACATACATATTCACAAAATTTCGAGGTCAAAATATAGCAAGATAATCAGAAATGTAAAGCCTAGATGGTCATAACTACACATTGTTAATTTCCAATCGAATCCATCATAATAATAGATCCTAAGGAAATTGCAGTGATCATCAAAAAATTTCAATATAAACATTTAAATAGAAATAAACTTAAACAATCTAGCTTAAACTACAACGAAAATTTAAAATACTAACCTTCGGCTACTTTGAGATCCTCCTTGAGCCTGAGAATTTCTCGTTTACGCTCTTTTGCCTAAAAAATGAAAGTTAAGTAACTGATAATAGAAATAGGAAATCGAAGGAATTAAAGGAGATTGATCGAACTTTTTGTTTCCATTTAACAGCATCATCGGAATGAGAAAGAGGCGCGCAGGAAGAAGAAGCTGCGGCGGCAGGTTGAGGAACGGCGGCGGTGGAGGAAGAAGGCGGAGCCGGTGTTGCTGCCGGAGGCTTGTGGAGAAGCTTTGATCGGACGAGTGCCATTGCGATCGCGAGTTTGAACGATTCATCGGAGTGGCTCTTCGGTTGATCTCTCAAAATCTCCATTTCTCTCACAGTGGTAAATGGCGGGAGTTAGCTTTGTTTATAAAACGTTACTCGCGTGAGTTTTTTGGATTTTGGACTAAAAAGTAGTTTTACTAAATATGTTTGCTTAGTTACTAGTTTTCCCATATTCCGTAGATCATATTTAAACGTCTATTAATTTTGGAGTAACTTCACACATGCAGAGTTTAAAAATGACTAAATTTCAGGTACATATGGTCGTAATTCAAGCACAAAATAGTTAAACTAGTCATATTTCTCTTAAGTTCAAGTAAAAATAATTGAAGCAATTGTAAGTGCTTACATGTCTAAAATTGTTTTGAAATGAGTGTACTTATAATATTTTAAGTATAACGGATATAACTTGAATGGTGGTACGATAATCCGAGTATTTATGCACTTCGATCGTTAAATATGGTGGCTCTATTTGAGAAAATAATTCTAGCATAAATTTTAACATACAAAATAATACCAAGTATTTAGTAGAACGAGTTGAAAACTATAATATTTATATTAATATAGGTGTTGGTCAATCATAGAAGAGAAAATTATACTGCATAACTAATGCATTATTGGTTATCAACATTAAATTGTACTCATATCAAAGGAGCACAACAAGGACACTTGATCGTTCTTATGGATCTCCATATGTTTGGCTAACTACCATGGAATAGAGTCATTTTAAGTAGAACCTTACAATATGTCAAATAGAGTAAGATCAGTCAGGTAATAGCCCCAAAGGAATTTTGAGTGTGAGCGTACACACCTACAGTGAAATCCTACAAGGTAGGAAGAGGGTGGTGTACACAAACCTTACCCTTTTGATTAGCGAGATAGAGATATTTTTTTCGAGTGTTGGAATACTCATGGAAGCAAAGATATGATAGAGAATTCAATCACTAGGAGTAGAACTTCAAGAACCCTTCTGAGTCGCAACATACTATCCAAAAGACAACAAAAAGCATAGCAAATTATACATATACAAAAACATAACAGCACTAGCAGAATATAACACTTAACTGTGTCTGAATTTTCCTTCAAAAATGGTATATAAAGGCTCAAGGAGTTTGAAGTATGAACTCAACAGATTTGACAAAACTTTTAATCCATCTAGTCAAAAGAGAGGAGATAAATAAATAACTAATGAAATACAAAATGAGGGCCTCTTTGCCTAGAGCAAATATGAAGTACACATTTAACCATCCTCAAAAGGCAAAATCTTTCTTTCAACATACTACTTTCACCTTGGGAAAAAAAAAATACAACTCACTTAAAAATCAACCTGCTCTCGACCATCCTGCGGTTCAGTTGCTCTAAACTCCATTGGACATCAACAAGAAATGCTGAAAAGTGAGTTTTGAGTACATTCCATCTACTGAGGTTACAGAAAATCAATCTTCTCAAAGCGTTGATCGAGCTTTTATTGAAAGAGAGCTTTGCATGCCTCAACATCGGATGCTTGTGAATCCAATACTGCTTGGCCTGTAGGACTAGAGCTAATAGATCCCATTGTAGCTGTGAATACGTCTTTCTGGTATAGATCATCGGTTACCTTCTTCAAGATCTCATTGACCACCTTGAAGTCGAAAGCTCCAGCCAAAACTAGTCTAGATATTATGTCACCAAAATTTACCGGTGCTTTTGGTAGATCCATGGCAAGGTCATCCAGCAGAGAGGAAAAGTTCAAGAATCCAGTGACCAAGTCCCCAGCAGTAAAAACCTTCTTCACAAACAAGTGTTCGAGAAGCTGTGCAACTGGTTCAACACATGGTGGACTTTTGTCTAGACCAATTGATATTGCTTCTTTGACAACCTCAGAATGGTAGGCTGGGGATTTGAGCTCCTCAACACACTGCAAAGCTTCTTCCAGAAGCCTAACACTGAAATATTCCTCAAGAAGAGATGCTGTTTTTCTCTTTAGTACATCAGGTGTCGAACTTGCAGCAGGAGCCTGGGGTTTTGCAACAACTGGAGAAACAACAGTTGTTGAAGGTGGTCTAACCGGTCCTGGAACCTGTGATGCAGGGTTCATGCCAATACCATAGCCCGTAGGGTGAGCAGGAGGAGCACCACTACCTTGCAAGAGGGCACTAGGCCTGCCACTCACGTAACCACCACTACCCTGAGGCAGAAGTTTTGGGTTCAATGCGGGTGACTTGCCAACCAATGGTGGCTGACTTCGTCCACCAGCCTGAACCAGTGGTCCATTACCTCTTGGCATAGAGCGGGATCTAGGAACTTCCCAGTTGTCATTATCCATCCCAGGTGTACCAGGCATCTTCCTAGTTCCGGGCATTCCAGGCATCATACCACCAGTGCCTGGCCGATTGATAGGGAAGCCACCAGGGCTCAAACTCCCTTGAGCCGGAGGACCACGAGAATTTCTCATGCTTGCAGTGGCACCAGGACGCAAGCCCAAGGTCTTTTCTGCTTCAGAGTGAATCTCCGTGATTGTTTTTGCTTTCACCTGTGCAAAAAGGAAAGAATATTAAACCATAAGAGAGTACTCTAGGGAATGAACAGGCAACAAATCCAAGATAGAAAGAATGAATAAGGTGTCACCTCTTCCCGCCTAGGGACCCAGCTATTGGAACGTAAGTCCAGCACATTACGAACCATAAACCGCAGTCGGGGAGCCAACTGGGGGTTCGTTGATAGTTCCTTCAACCGATTAAAGTACACATCGTTGATGCGCCTTGATTTTTGGTTCTCATCAAGCTGCTTGCCAATGGTGTTGAAGAACTGACAGATGGCTTCAACGTTCTCTTCTTCCGGACAGCTTGTGGGATCTTGTCCTAATAGTTCCTGTTAACAAAACAGTAATTACATTCCAGTTTAATGCATTAAAGACAGCAATCAGTATGGAACAAAAAGACATGAGCAAAAGGAAACAATTACCAACCTGAACAATGTGGTGAACAATCTTTTCAGGGACCATCTTTTGCTTCAAAAGCTCGCCAATAAGCTTAATATTGCCAAGAGTTCGCAATTTGATCAACCTTTCTTTGTCCTTGCGTTCTGACTCCTGATCAGGGGCTGTCATTTGCCTCGCCTCTTCTCGCAGTTTGTGAGCACCTTCAAATGCCTCCTGACAGTTATTCAACAGAATGCGCTTGAACGTAATCTCTTTGCCACCAGGTTCATCAGAGGGAAATGGAGGCAGCTTTTCATTAAGATCAGAACACAGTTGGGCATACATTGGGCAAAATGTTGGTTCCAACACAGCCTTGTCAAATATCAAGGAAATAACACCCTGAAAGTGAAGATAGAACACATTAAATTTCCAAGGCAAGGAAAAATTTGAGGTGAACAAAAGCACAACTAAAAAAGAGGTATGCCAGAGAAAGGAAGACAGACCTTTAGGATGTCTGCACTTGTTATCCCTGAATCTATCAGTTGACCTTTGAGGAGATCAAACTTCTCTGGAGTCAGCTTGTTGAGGATACTGTAATCAATATTAATTAAGATCAATGAGTTAAGATTAATCCATACGTTCAACTAATGCCACATGTAGTAGTCTCATGTGCAAGTGAAAACATATCAAAAGGAAGTTTTGTATTACGCAGGTAGAGATATACAGACATCTAACAGAATACAATAAAGCAGCGAATAGGGGAAATCAAGAGATGGACAGGGAGACAGAGAGATAATGAACAACAATTACGCATATATATTTTGACAAAATGTATAACTATTACAGAGAAAAAATTACCCCTTCACAGTCTTCAAGACACGAGCTTCGTCAGAAAGATTGCCTCTTCGAACTGACCATGGCAGCTCAGCTTTGACAAGTGTAGGAGCAGGTCCTCCCTATTTCACAGATAAAAATAAAGGTTTCTGAGATCAAGAACTGAAAATAGCTTCATATCAGATATAAGTGTGCTTTGAAAATCATGACAACAACAATGCCCTTTGCTATAACAGAGAAAATGGAAATAAATTACGTGAAGAAAAATAGACATCTCCTCTGATAAACTAGCTGCCTTTCAGAACTATCATCATAATTGAATGATCAAACGATATCACTAAAACCCCTTACACCTAATTTTATATTACTACAGCCCAATTACTGGAGTTCCTGATCCACCACTAAATTTTGGCAAGGTACTGTATAATGATTAACTTAACAACTTCTCTTCATTTCTCAACTCTCATTTTCAGTTGGGACTGAAGAATGTGTTGAAAAGATGTCTTAGCAAAACTGCCAGATTGTTTTCCTAGCAGAGGTTTCTTAAGCTAGATACTGGATGTGTTCTGGATATAATACATAAGGCAATAGCTTAAGAATTACCCCTCGGTTGGGAGATATTTGAGTTCTTGCGAACTGTGAGTTAAGCTGTTCTTGCCGGCCACCAAATTCTCTGTTTTCTCGTAGAGTGTCCCATGATCTGTCCTCTGTGGGGGCAGAAAATTGTGATGACTTGCTACGCCAGTCACGGCTATCTGGCTCAGAATAACGAGTTTGAGATTGGACCTGCACCTGCAGACAAATAAATGAGACAACTTGTGGTAACAGAAATTCATAGTGTACAGCATTCCCTCTCTGTTCACTCTGTGCAGGAGCAGTCATGTTGTGAGTGGGTGGGGTTCCTGACATCACAAAAATCATAAAGGGGAAGGAAGTACAACTATCTTAACAGATACTCACATTGGTGTCTGCACGACTTCGACTGCCATCTTCACCAAACAATTCAGATTCAACTTCTTGTTTGATTTGAAGGATATCATCAGAAATGGCAACCACCTAGACACAAACAATCAACCCAATGAAAAACCGTAAGAAGGAAGAAATTAAGGTTGCCATATACATAAGCCAAAACTTTAAGATACCACTCTTACCTCCCTCAGTTGCAGCAGGTGATCTCGAGTATACCTAACACGCTCACGGCCCTCAAAACGTGAGTCTCCAATCTACAAATATAAAAGGATAGTCAAGACACATATCACAAAGGAGTTCTTAAAATTGAATCTCAACAATGAAAGAAAGGCATTATAGTAAATAAACGTGACAAGCATCAAGAACAGTTGCACACTTGAGATGTCCAAATAAAGAGAGTTGGTCATCAGAAGCTACATTAAGATCCAATTTAAAGAAGTGTTTACTACTCTCTGAGTTGCGCCAG
>JAJOOR010013886.1:0-12869 GCA_036250505.1 Solanum acaule | reverse complement strand
TATAATATTATTTCCACACATATACATATGTAGAAATTAATGAAGAGCATGCAGAGCACTTGATGCAGTACCTGAAGCAGATCGAAACTCACGATGCCGAAACCCTACGCCCTTTTCTTCTTTTCCTTTTTCAGTTATGACTCAAATATTAAACCCCAAATAATTTAATTCATTTTAACCCATGGTCAAGTGGTATAGAGTCTTTAATAAATGATCACTTTAACCCACTAACTATCGATTAATTAACTTAAGTTAAACGAAAAGTTCAAAATTTCCAAAAATGACCTTCCGGGTCATCACATATATTGATATGCAAAAACTTGTAATTTTTAGTACTTTTCGTAAAATTTTTGAACTAATGTAATTTAATGTAACTTTGAAAAATAGTCAAATTGACTTTCAAAAAGCGGAACATGACAACTAAAAAGGGACGGAAGGAGTGGTTGAATGATTTTTTTGCGTTCTTAGCTTGTGATGGTGTTTGATAAGATATATAAGAATAATGTTAAATATGGTGTTTTAATAATGATGATAATATTAGTTATGATGATATTAATTATGTAGAAATTATCTTTATACATTATTTGATTTAGTGTATTAAAATGATATACGTTGAATAATTTTTATTTTTTTATTTACAAAAATTATACCCTGCATAAATATAATGAAAAGAATGTAGAAAAGATATTAAGGGGCAATTGTATTTTTAACCATGCTAATGCATATATTAAAATCTCTTGCATTATTAATACCATAAATTTCTATGTATCAATTAGACATATCTTCATACTAATTAGAATGCATAACTAATATCATAGGTTGAAAAAATATACCAAATAATAGTACAAAATTTTAAGTGTTTATTGAGAACTAACTTTTATTAATTAAAAAGAATATCTACTCTATATGTAACACCATTTATTTACGAATTCAATCTTTAAATCTATACCCATAGTAATTGTGTGCATTTGAATGTTTGAGTTCGAGCAACATAATTTAAAAAAAAAATAAACATACAGATATTAAAACATCCATTGGACATTATTGGACACAATGAATTGTAGTGGAGAAATCCAATCCCCACAAGGGGATATATATATATATATATATATAGTCCCAAATGGACTAAAGCTATAATGTACTTTTCCTATATGTGGTAAAATGTTTGAGATTACGAGGCACTTGAGAGATGAAGATGAAAAATTTGAAAAATAAGTTTTATTGGTTACAATTAAGGGTGTACAAAATCGAACCGAAAACTGAATCAAACCGCAAATCAAGTCAACCCGAAAAAAAAACTCGACTAGTGGTTTGGTTTGACTTGGTTTGGTTTTGAAAAAAAAAATCCGACTATATTTGGGTTGGTTTGGTTTTAACTAAAAAAAACCAACCCGAGACCAAACCAACTCGACATTATATATATAATTTTAAAATTTTATTTTATACATAAAAATATTTACTTTGATATAATTTTTAAATATTTCTTATACTTTTACATAGTTTTTATCTTTTAATATATTATTTCAAGTTTGAAACTTAGAATTATGAATGAGCCAATAAAGATTATAGTCCACAGATGTTGGTAATTATAATAAAACTTAAATCAAAATCAAATTAGTACTAATGCAAAAAGAAAATCAATTCAACACTAAGAATGACAATAATATAGAATATTGTTCTTTAGTTTTAGATTGGTTTAGACAATTAAAATACATAATCTAATTTTAATTTCCTTTAATATTTAGTCATGTCACTAATACTTATTAAACTTAATTTTAGCATGATTTAGTACTTTTAAATTATGATCATTTTTATTATGGCTTGTTAATTTGCAATATTTGTTTTACGCGATTTCATTATTACTATTTTTGTTGGATATTTTAGTGTCATTAATTATATCATATTGTGTTATATTTTAAAAAAACATCTTAGATAGTTGTATTTTGGTAGGACTAAAGAAATATTTGAAGTACTAGTAAATTATATGTTTGTATGAATACTTGACCGGAAAAATCTGAAAAACCTGAGGTTGAAAAACCCGAGTTTTATTAGTTTGGTTTGGTTTATAAATTAAAAAATTCGACACAAATGGTTTGGTTTGATATTTGAAAAATCCAAACAAATCCGGCCATGTACACCCCTAGTTACAATATATATGTTCTGTGACAATTTAGGGGTTTATGTGAACACCCAATTATTTAGGAGTTAGAACGCTTTTTTTTATACGTATTGCTACTTGAAACTCTTTAGAAAAGTTTTTGAAGTTTGATGTTTATTTGATCTGTTATATATCTTCATGGGATACTTTAATATTCAATAATTTATCTATGAAACTCGTAAAATATTGACTATTCTCAAATTACTTGATCAGGTATATAGGGGTAGGTGAAGCAGATGAGGTGCAACTCTTCTATTATTTTATAAAGTCGCAATCTAATCCTAAAGTCGATCCACTTATTTATTGGTTTACGGGAGGTCCCGGTTGCTCTCCATTGAGTGCGATTTTTTTTGAATTTGGTAAATTATTCATCTAACTTTATCCTTATATTATAAGAATTGGTTTTCTTTTAGGCTTTTCTCATTTTTTGGCCATCGGCCAAAAATATATTACAGGTGTTTACAATAATTTTTCGCAAAGAAATAAGTGTTTTTGAATAGGTATACGTAGAAGTTTTTATTTCAACTTTTAAATTAAGCTGAAAGAAGTTTTTCATTTTGTTTATTTTTAACAAATCATAATCCATACTTATTTATTTATTTATTAGAATAATATTTTTAACATGATGCTAATAACTTATTAGCAGAAATAAGTGTTTAACCAATTTTTATAAGATAGGAAATATAAATGAGTAGTATTTACCTATATATTTATATATATAAACTACAATCATATACTAAAGCAAAAAAAAAAGGTTACAAATTGCAAATTGTACTAATTAGTTTTTTATGAAATCACTCAATTATGTTTTTAAGATGTTAAATATTATTCAAATTTCTTGCTAAAATTTGCAGGACCCATTACATTGGACACTAGAGCTTATAATGGGAGCTTGCCAACGTTGTCTTTAAATCCATATGCATACACAAAGGTCAGAAATAGAAATAAAAAGGAAAACTTACGAAATCTCATTAATTTAGGAGTAAATTATTTAGATAACTCTAATTTGCAATATTATGAATTTTATTAGATCTGCGTGCGTTCAGATACATGAATCTGAGTCAAATTAGGTATAATTTTTTTAAATACATTGTATTCAAGTGAATATGCATATGTATATGAGATACATAGACATATCTCGCTCTCCTTCCTCTCATCTCGCTCGTCACTCTCCTATGTATATGGTATCTCAGGTACATGTGGATCACATCAGATACATGTAGCTAGTATGTATCTACCGTGATTCGTATATATATATGGGATACATGAGTCTATCTCCCTCTCCATCTCGTTCGTCTCCCTCCCTATTTTAGTATATCTAGTGGCAGCAATACATGTGTATTGGTGTAGCTTTCTCAACATATTATCGAAAACTCTTAACTAGTGGTAAGATATGTAATTATTCAAAAGTATAGGTATAATTAGTATATACAATATTGATGTACGTCTAATAAGATAGTTTTTCCAAATAAAAAAAATACTATAAATCACAATAATTAACAAGTTAAACTTATATAAAAAATTAACTGAGTCTCCTAATTTCATCTCTGTCACGATCCAGACCGTCATGATTGACATCCACACTAAACCTCCGGTGGGAGAACCATTACCAACCCAACTAACCAAATTTACGAAAACTAAAACATTTAAAGATACGGAAGCAGGTTTAAATGCAAGAGTCAAATAGAGTTCCCATAAACTCTCAAAAGATCTAACAATGACTAACAAAACAATGCGGAAAATAATTTCGTAAGACCTGAAAGTCAATGTACCAAAACTCTAACAAGGATCATAAGTCTAAGGAATGGGTACAACCCAAGCTAAACATAGGAATATCTAATGAACTAGTCTAAGTCCAAAAAGATGGACTAAACAAAAGGAGAACACAAGGCAGCCCGGAAGAGCTGACTCACCCTTGAATTCGATGACGATCACTGCTCTTCTAAACGAGGTCTGTCAATAGCCGCTTGAAGATGGCCTGTACTCAACAAAGAAAGAGCAAGTACAGTATCAGTACACAACCACAGTGTACTGGTAGGATCATGCGGCTATCCCAATTAGTGCAACATAAGCAAGTAATTACAACATCATAAACATGCATACACCGAGCATATACAATATAAAATATCACTTATGAACAACGTGCAATTCCACATTCTCAATTACATCAATATAACAAGTCAATGACCCACTCATGGAACCCACACCCAAACTGTTAGTGTACCGAATCGTGGCACCCATTCCAAGTTAGTGTGTCGGATCGTGACACCCGTTCCAATATTTATGTCGGTACGTGACATCCGACCCCAGTTAGTGTATTTAAACGTAACACCCGATCCATTCAACATACAACAGTCACAGTCACAATCACAATTTAAATTCTTCACAATCATACAATTAAGAGGTGATTTATGACATATAGTTATTCGTTCATACTCATTTACATAAGGTGTGATCAATAATGCAACATTCACATACATACATGCAATATAATGAGCCAATTACAAACATATATCACACAAACATGAAATCACAATCATCACCTACCTCGAACAAAGCTTGAATCCCCTAAGAAACTTGATTCTTCCCTTTCAGATTCTCTCTGCTTGTTCTTAGTCTACAAACAATCATATAATACGAGGATCAATAAACAAAACCTAATTACCCGGATTATAATCGGTAACATCAACCCTAGGTCCAACCCTTGATCCCCATACCCAGATTAGGATTTTTTCCACCATAAATCCCAGATCAAAACCCTCCCCCATCGATAATTACCCAAGAAACTAAGTTCTACGGATCGAAAAATGGATTCGGGGAGTGAAAACCTTACCTTTAGCCTCAAGAATGGTGAAAAACTTTCAAGAAAACACCTAGGGTTGTTCCTTAGCTCTCAAAGTCAAAAAGTGCAGAATAATGTCGTTTTTGGGGTTTATTTTCGACTTAAGTCGCATCTGTTCCGCCACAACGGTCCTCACCTCGCTACAGCGGCCCCGCCCTAGCAGCACAAATCCCGCCACAGAGGCTTGCACAGAACAGAGTGCTAATTAAAGAATTCCCAAACCCCTATTTCACAACACACCTTCATCCCACGACAGTCAGAAAATACCTGTTCACACTAAGATCATTTTCGGGAGTTCTACTCGCCTGAATTCAATTTCGTAAAGTCATACGGGTTCCTTAACGTCTTCGCTATCTACTCATATGATCAAATTCATAATTTGATCTCCTGTTTGTTACTAGATTTCCCTAGACCTCACTGACTCTGATTTCGTCCAAATCTGGACTAGGTTGGGAAATTTTAAGATACTACCAAAAAGTTTTTTGGTCCAAATTTTTTTCCCGATGACTTTTCTATAATGATGGGAAGCGGTCATTACAATTTCTGCCACATAAATTGAGACAAATACAATAACATATATCAAACTCGTACCGACACGAACTCCTATATATGGTATATCTAAAAATGCCCCTAATTGTTTAATTGAATTATAGGTGGCAAGCATGATTTTTGTGGATTTGCCAGTGGGAACTGGATTTTCCTATGCAACAACACAAAAGGCAAATTACTCAGATGATTTACAATCAGCTAATCATGCTTATGAATTTCTTCGTAAGGTAAGTCATGAAAAAAAATTATTTTTATTTTTATTATTAATAATATTATATGTGCATAATTATCACGTATTATGATAATATTTAAATCTATTTTTTTAAGTCACCAATTTTCTTTAAGTATTTTACAGTGGTTAATTGAGCATCAAGAATATCTCAATAATCCTTTTTATGTTGCTGGAGACTCGTATAGTGGAATTACAGTTCCTATTGTTACTCAAGTAATATCAAATGGTAATTGATAAATAATTCGTTTGTAATTATTATTAAGGAAAAGGGTCTGATATATTCCCAACTTTATCATTTAGAGCTGATATATCATTTGTTATGAAAGTGACTCATATATATCCTTTTCTTCTTACGGAAGTGAAGAAATTTATTTTAATTTATTATTATTTTTAAAAATATGATCCATATGGGGTATATTGATCCTCCTCACATGTAAGTTTTTGACTTTTTTGTTTCAACGACTAATTTAAATTTATTATTTTGATAGTCAAATTTATTTATGTTTCACTAATTTTCTTGTAAAATTTATTATAGATGCCCCATTTTTTTTACAAATACAAAAACTAAAGTACAATCTAGCCGAAAAAATAATTTTAAATTATAATATAGCAAAAAAAAAATAGTTTTAATTTTTCTCCTTTACACTAAAGAATGAAAGAAAAAAATAAAATAAGAATAAGAAACTCAAATAATGATAATCAAAGAAGTAAAAAAATAATTTATGTATGAAAAAAAAATTAAAATATATATCTTGAACTTTGCTAGAAGGATCATATATACCCTTACATGAATTTCTTAAAAAATAGAAGTCAAAAGAATAAATTAAAAACTATTTTTCTTTTACTTCCGTTAAATGATGGGTATATCCGTATATGTGAGCTCTTTTTGTAACGATAGGGGTATATGTAAGCAATTTGCATAACGGTAAGGATATATATGAGCCACTTTTATAACGAGGATTTATCATATCTAAATGACAAAGTTGAGAGGTATATTAGACCCTTTTCCCTTATTATTATAATATATAGTTTTTTATTTTATCGAAAAATTTAATATATTGTTGATACAAATTATACAATACAGGTATTGATAGGGGAATCAAGCCATGGATCAATCTTAAGGTTGGTAATCATACATGTATCTTTTATTTAGGCGAATTTAATTATATGTACATTTTGATGGAAATTAGGTGAATTTAATTATTTGTAGATTTTTTATGTAAATTAGTTAAATCAAGCTATCTCATTTTTAATAATTTTATTCAGAGTTGATTTCACATATCGATCGATAATGAACTTTTATTACTTTAATATGATAATAAAAAACTAGTTTTGTGACTTTATTATTATAGTGAGTGAAGTTAAATAACTTTATGTAAAAATCAACCTGAATTATATAGCTTAATACTAAAAAAGATTTTATGGTGGAAAAAATATTTGCAACTTTTACTTATAGTAACAGAAAATTTATTATGCATTTATGTCCAATAAATTAAATGGTATTTGCAGGGATATATTTTGGGCAATCCATTAACATTTGCTGGACAAGATTACTATAGGATACCTTTTGCTCATGGGATGGGCCTAATTCCTGATGAACTATACAAGGTATGAGTACTTCAAAATAATTTTAGATATGCGGTGATTTAAGATAAAAATGATGGAAATTCAATTATATATTGAGATAAAAATGTTTGATTTTAGGTAAAAATAATTGAACTTCAGTCATATGTGTCTGAACTTCAGACATCATAAGTCATATATGTTTGAAGTTCAGACACATATGACTAAAGTTAAATTATTACCTAAGTATCACATTAAATTATTTTATTTCTTCAAATGCCTCTCTAATTAAGTGTAATTTAATTTCCATTAACAGTCATTAGTGACTGATTGTGAAGAAGAGTCGATACATAATGGTCCAACCAACCCACTTTGTTCAAGGGACATGCATACTTTCAATTGGGTAAGCTCTCACTCATTTTTTTTAATTATTTTTTTTGACAAAATAATTTTAATTGTCAAGTTAATAATTAAAAACCATTAATATATTAATGCAGTTGACTAAGGATATTTATCAATATAATATCCTAGAGTCCCCTTGTGAACTTGTATCAAATGATTCAAGAAGATGGTTGACTGAAAATGTTCTAAAGCTCAAAAATTCTGCTACATATCCTCAAGTTAAATGTCGAGTAAGTTACTATCAATTTTTATTTTTTACTTTATTTCACCACGAGGAAACAATCTTGTTTTTACCCTTGAATCCTAACGAAACTTCAACTTGAGAATAATTCGAAACTATAGTCATAAGTTGGATAAATTTGAACCTTACACATGAAATTCATATATTTCACGTTGAAACTCTGCTAATTGTAATGACAAATATGAGACAATTCGCTAATGCAAGAATAATATTGGGTAACGTACGACAAAAAATATTGTTTATCTTGGAAAAACAAGACAATTGAACAAATTCAGATACATGGGCAAATTTAGATTTTCTTTTCTTGTTATTATATAGAGATAAGTGTCAAAAACACACCTAAACTATCCTCTTTGTTTTGAGTTTCATACCTAAATTATTGAGAGTGTGAGTTTCATACCTAAACTATCACTTTTTGGTTTGAGAAACACAACTCAGTGGTGTGTGTAATGCACTATCTCTTTTATTTGAAAAAACCTTGACACATGTCATTCCACATGGATAAAATATTTCACCTTGACACATGTCATTCTACATGATAAAATATTTCACCTTGACAAAAATTAAATAATAAACTATTAATATTAATTAAAAATTAAAGATTAAAGTATTACTATCCATAAAAAAAAAAATTCTTTTAAAAAAAATTTAACTTATTTTCCTTACCCCACTCCATCACCTCCTCCATGAAGTAAAAAATATTAAATACTTTTATAAAAGAAATTTAAACAAAAAAAAAAAACTAAAAAAATTGGCCCGAGGGGGGGAGGGGGGGATGAGAGGAAGTGATGGAGTTGGGTAAGAAAAATATTTTACATTTTATTTTATAAAAGAAATATTATTTTTTTGGATAATAATTTTTTAATTTTTAATTTTAACTAATTCTAATAATTTATTTAATTTTTGTCAAGGTTGAATGTTTAGTCCATGTGGAGTGTGATGTGACAATTTTTCAAAATAAAAGAAAGAGTGTATTACACACATCATGATGAGACTGGTATAAAAGAGATATGTGTGTTTCTCAAACTAAAAAGTGATAATTTAGGTATGAAACTCACACTCTCAATAATTTAAGTATGAAACTCAAAAAAGGGTATAGTTTAAGTGATTTTTTGACACTTATCTCTATTATATATTATGATATGAAAATCAGTACAAATATCTAACAATTTATTTCCCCGTAATTATTTTTGTAGAAAGAGTGGCATGACCTCTCTTTGATTTGGGCCAACGATAATAATGTAAGAGATGCTCTTCATGTTCGAAAGGTATGTAATTTTAATAAGGAATAATAAAAAAAAATCAAATTGAAACTTAGATATTATTTATTAAAATATCAAAATTAAATCAAATTTAGAAAACTATTGGAGCATGGGAAGAATGCAGGAGGAACTTGTCTTTTGGAACAATTATCAACAATACTATACCATATCATGCAAATCTTAGTCGTAATGGTTTTAGATCTCTTATTTACAGGTATTTATTTAGACTATTTTATTTTATAGCTAATACATTAACTTTATAATAATTTCTAAACTTATTTTTGAGGTTAATTTCATTAATAACTACTTAATATTATATTATTGCAGTAAAATTACTAAACTATTTTTTATAAGGAATAATGATTATTCAATTTTACCATAGTATCATAAAAACTTATAAATTTTTTTTTGGAGTAGTGGTGATCACGATTTGGTTGTGCCATTTATTTCAACTCAAGTATGGATTAAATCACTAAACTATTCAATTATTGATGATTGGAAGCCATGGATTGTTGATGGTCAAGTTGCAGGGTGAATTTCTAACCTAAATATTTTTTTTCTTCGATTACTCCTTCATTAATTTTAAGAAAAAGAATAAATTGAAAAAATATTAAATAAGTTTGATTGTTGCATATAGGTATACAAGAAGTTACTCCAATCAAATGACATTCGTGACAGTTAAGGTAAGAAACTATGAAATATGTTTTAATTTTTTTTTTATTTTTTATGACAAGGGAAACCCGTAGCCGCTACCCTTTGGGTGCGCACAGGGTAAAACCCTCGCTCCTTTGCAATAGCTCGCAAACCACATAGGAGAGGTGCCCCGCACTAGGCAAGCCCAGTGCGACGAGCTCGACCAAGAAGGCAAACCCGCAACCGCTACCCTTTGGGTGCGCACTGGGTAAAACTCCCGCTCCTATGCAATAGCTCGCAAACCACATAGGAGAGGTAACCCGCACTAGGCAAGCCCGGTGCGACGAGCTCGACCCAAAAGGCAAACCCCTTCTGGCAAGGGGTTTCAAACTTGAGACCTCCAACATGGAAGTCCCAGGCCCAAACCACTGGGCCACCCCGAAGGATTTATGTTTTAATTTGTTTGTTTTACTTTTCTTTTTAGTTTTTTTTTTTACAACTATTTATATCAACTTTTTGCAAGTCATGTTTAAGACCATAAGATCAAAGAGAAATTGATATATTATGCATATCTTTAATTTAAAATAACAAGAATTCAAAAGTTTTCTTAATTCTTTTCTTAATTTGCCTATCAAATCAAAATCAAACATGCAAATTAGGAGCAATACTTTTCATAATGAAAATTTGCTTGCATATGGTGTTGGTATCAAACCAATAAATACAGAATATGCATCTTTCATGGATATGTATTATATGTTAATTAACAAATGATTAAATAAGCATTGGGCTATAGATTTTGAATATTTTTTATTTTGTTGGGAATTTATAGAGTTGGAGTTGAAGAAGAAGTTGCATTTAATTATACTATTTGCAAAAAAAAAGAAAAATATTTGAGATAATGTTCATATTTGAACGTATTTAAATACAATTTTAAAAGTGAAATATGAGTTGGAAAACAAATTATAAGCTGTTTTTTAAATTTAAAATACAGTTTCAAATTTAATTAAAAAATTTATGATCATAAATTGATTCAAATAAAATAAAAGTTATTCCAAAAAAAATTAATTATTTTTATAGCCAAATGGTTCCTAGGAAATACTATCTATTAACTTACCTTCATTTTTAACTACGAACTTATTTAGTTTATTATAAACATTCGATATATATATATACTCTAGTTCACTTGTTTAAATAACTTTTAATTGTCATTCTATTTAATGCCTTTTGAATACAGGGAGCAGGACATACTACCCCAGAGTATAAACCTGTGGAAAGTCTTGCCATGTTAAAGCGTTGGTTATCCTATGAATCACTATGATTTAAAATATATTTATTGATAATATTATTTTTATACCATGAATTCTATTTAATTGATTATGAGAAGTTATAAAGAACTTTGGTTTTGAAATTATCATATTAAGTTTGGTATGAAGCATTACCTGTTGTTGAAAGGCAAGTGAGCATCTTTTTTTAAAATTAAAAATAAAAAATGTGAGCAACTTACCTTATGATACTTTAAGCAATATTTAATTAGTTCTAATTATAGGTGTATTTATGAATTTAAATTTCGGCTTCAACTGTCGAGGATTTTAAAATTGAATCTATTATATTTTTAAGAAAAAAAAGACCAAAAATACACCTCAACTAAAAAATGAACAAAATTGCCCTTATTTTCATTATGGTCACAAAGTCCAAACATATCCTTATCACTTGTAGATTGGTTCATAATTTACCTGTCACGATCCAAATTCATAAGTCATAATTATGTTCCTCACCGATAGATAAGTCAACCCAATAATTTTACCAATTTAACTAAGTACTGATGTAAAAAGGTAAACAACAAGTAGAATATCTCCAACACTAAGTCCTTCATAAATACGAAATGCGGAAAGCTAAAATACCATCCAAATATTGGTGTCATAAGTACAAGAGCTTCTAAATATGGTGCAAGTCTGAAACTAAAATGACAAATCCAAACATAAGGGATATCCTGTCTGAATACTAAAACAACAGAATAAATAAAAGATAGAGGGAGGTGTGGGCCACGGAACAGCCAAGCAGCTCACCACAACTCCAAGATACTTCAAGCTCGGGCTCAAAAAGCTCCACGGATGTGCTTGTATTCGGAATTGAATCTGCACCACAAAGAGTGCAACAGGTGTAGTATGAGTACGAAACCACGTGTACCCAGTATATTTCATAGACTGACAACGAAGAAGTAGCAACAAAAGTTTGTATTAGAAAACCAGTCCTTTACTTATACAAGTCTATGTTATACTTACCCATCAAGTTTCATCAAATAGAGGTAATCAAATATCACGTACTGTCCACCACCAATAAAACACACAATCAACAAGAATGAATGATGTCATGAGATGCAATGCAGTATGACACCATGAAATGATATGCCTCAGTTATCAAGTACTCTCTCAACCGTATATACATGATACTCCTCGGAAATACATCGAGAGTTCATGACTCATGGGGGACTCGCGAGGTCCATATACCGACACGGACAATCTCCAGGTGTCTGTGCGGACGATCTCAACGCACTATCATAAAATCAAACAATTTTCGCACGGATGATCTCCACGTGCCCAACTTATACTCAATCTCATGTCAATGCATGTGCACAATATGATTTCAATAAAAGGGGATGATGATGCATCTCAATCAATAAAATATCAACATTGTTATGCCGTAATTTTCCTATCTATAGAAAAATCACTTTTGAAATGTTCTAAGTATAAAACAATTCGAGAAAATAGTTAGAAAAGAGTCGCCACTTAATTTTTTAAAGAAATTAAGAAAACTTATAATTTTCAAAGATTTAAACAGAAAAAATCATTTGAAAATACCAAAGAGGGTTCGGGGTTCAATTAACACTTCGAGAAGGGTTTAAGCATTCGAAGTGTCCGCTAACATGCGGTTGACCTGCGACTTGACTAAAATATATTTGACTATTTTTAGGAAAATAACGATTTAAC
>JAJOOR010013885.1:0-10629 GCA_036250505.1 Solanum acaule | reverse complement strand
TAAGTTGATCATTGAGCATAATTTAATGGAATAGATAAGATCATTCATTATCAATTAAGTTAGGTAACTAAAGAAAATCAAAAGTTTTATTGTTGGAGGCGAAAAGACTTAAAGTATGATACAATGTTCTTTCCAACTTCCAAACAGCAGCTACGTACAACCATTGTTATGAGATTTATACATTGCAAGTACAAAAAAACTAAGAAAAAGAATGAACAAAAATTACACAAGAAAATGTTTTGTTGAGAAAACATTGTATTCTAAATTACCACATATTAAGATAATATGCTATAATAAGTATTGATAGATGAACAAATATAACATGTAGAAGCTTCAATCAAACTAATAAATGTTGGAATGTGAAAAGGTTGTATTCTAATTAATAATGAGGAAATTTGCTACTATAATAATTACTGGCAGATGAACCATCTATTGCTTATCCGGTTCAATGCATATGATTATTAATACGTTTTATATTTTAAAATCATAGTTACTGGACTTTTAATTTTAATGTTCGCTTTATATAATTAAAATATTATTATTTATTAAGATATTTGATTAAATTTATATTTAGTATAGGGATAAAATAGTAATTCAACTTTTCATTTTGGAGCTTCCCACTTATAATAATATATGATGATGATATGATACTTAACCACATTGAAATTAAATTGTTAATCTAACTGTATTCAAAATTCAAATTATTAAACTTTAATAATAATATGCATTGAGTTACCTTAAACTCGGTTTCTTGGTAATTCCCTCAATATCCTAGCATATAGAGCTGATTTAGCCTCTCTTCCGCTTAAGTGGTCTGAAACCAAGACTTCCATATTTTTTTGCAAAACTTCCATATTTTTTCGCAAAAAATGTTCTTTCATCCTCATAGATCATATGAACTCCCCACTGTCTCACAATGCGCCCATGGATAGATGCCTCAAATAGGCTATACTGGTTAATATTTCCAACATCTGTGCCGGACACCTGCAGTGAAGCATACAATGGTATGTAGACAAAGCAAACACACATGCCATATGTTCTAGATGCTGTTCCCACTTTACATTCTTTCTCTAGCACTTTAAGGTCTTCTAAATCATCTTTGCATATCAATTTAGCTTTGACGAAAGCATAATCATACTTCTTGGATAGCCCTGAATCAGGATTCAACACACCTGCTCCCATGAGAGTGGCACAGCATATAGCAAAGCCCTTGAACTTATCATTATACCAATTCATGGGCAGTTTGAACAATATCTTTTCATCAACACTCTGATGCTTAAACCACCTGGGAATCGCACATTCAGGGAAGACAATAGAACAGGTCACCCTGTGATCAGAGTTAAGAGAGGGCTCGACCACTCGATCCATATCTTCTGAGAGAAACGAACCGAGAATCTCATCCAAAACTGAGCTACCATTGCTCTCCTCTGTATAAGATTGTTGATCAAAACTATAATTGGTGAATGACACCAAATTCAACCTCGGGTACATTTGTAGCTTTTCGATACTTTGCTTGGCCAAAAAATCTTCTGCATATAATTCCTCTATACTCGAAGGAAGTTTGGGAAGTTCCTTAAGTTCCTGACACTGTGTTATGTTGAGATATCGAAGCTGAGAAAGTTGACTGATGATATCAGATAATGAAATAAACTTGTTTCTGCTCAGATTCAGTTCCAGTAAAGAAGGCAAGTTCATAAGAGCAGCAGTTTGGTTATCAGATAAGTTGCATCCACTGAGATCTAAGCTTTTCAATTCACTCAAACCACGAAACCCCCAGGAAGAGGGTAACATCAAATTGTCACCAGTTTGAAGCTTTACCTTCCGGCCTCTTCTTAATGATAGGACTTTAAGTTTGCTCAAGTTTCTAACAGAATCTGGTAGTTTCCAAATGGCAGTGTTACCAGCATAGAGCTCCTCCATCTGGTTTAGATCACCTAGATTTTCAGGAAACTTTGCAAGTCTTGAGCAGCCTTTCACACTCAAAATTTTCAGTTTTCTCATCTCAGAGACACTGGCTGGGAGTCTTACAAGGTTTTTACATGAATGCAAATCAAGCAAGCTGATGCCACTGAGCAGTCCAACTGATGAGGGAAGTTCCCATATTGCAGTATGTGCCAAAAGGAGCTCTGATAGCAATTCCATATTTCCCTGAATTTCTGGAAATTTTTCTAACTTCTCACAACCTGAGAGATTGAAGATTTCAAGAGATTCCATTTGAATACTGCTTGGTAAAGATTTGAGATTTTTGCAGTTTTCCATATTCAAAAAGATAACCTTTCTGAGATGGCCAATGGATGGATGAATTTCTACCAAACTTGCACAACTTTTCAGTATAATCCTCTGCAGGTTTGGAATCTCGGAAAAATTGGGCGTTCGGATTAAATTTCTAGAAAAACTTAAATTGAGGACTGTCAACTTATCAAATGCCTGTTCAGAAAAAGAGAATGCATAGAAACTTCAGCTTTAGCTATCATTTTATTTTCTTCATATATGATTTGTTTCTAAAGGATATAAATAATACCTTCGGCTCCTTGACAACTTCAACAAGAGAACTAAAAGTCATGTGGAGCCCAACAAGGTTTCCTGGTTCATAATATGCTGGTAAAGATTCAAAACTGTAGTATGACCAATCAAGCCATTTCAAGTTACTGGGGAGACACTCAATAGGGTCACAAATAAGGTCATGATGCCAGACCTCCTCCCCTTTGACAATGAGTAACCTAAGACAAGGCATGTTTCGGAAAGCTTTGCTCCACTTGCATATATGTTGGTCTGAGCCAATTGGTACCATTATGCCTTTAATTGATTCTGTCTTCTGGAAAAAAATAAAGTAACTCTATTAAACAGAATTCATTCTCCAGTCAATTTAAGGTTCTGTAATACGTGACACGTGTTTACATTAAAAGTTCTTTTCCTTGAGACACTAAATTTAACTATCTTGATAACAAGAAGCCAAAACTGATAAACTGAACCTGGAAGTTTCAAAAGAGTAATAATATAATTTCTTAAAAATAGTGTACCGTCAAATTTTTTTTTCATATGTTTCTTAAATTAAACCAAAAGAAATTAGTAAAAATATAAATTTAAACTTGTCAAACAATAATTATCCATTAGTTTCCAAAAGAAAGTTCTTTATAATTCTAGAAATTCATATATATCATGTTGCATGCTATAATTTGCCCTGAAACTCTTCTGTAGGAGAAAGAAAGCTTCCATCAAGGCCAAATAGATCGGCAACCCCTGGAGCTTGGCACAAACTATCATTTTGGCACCCCATTGATGCATGGTACATATTGACATCTCATGTTATACAAATTGTGTCTATTAAGCACATTTATCAGGTATAAGGTATAAATAGGAGTGCATACTTTGATAAATACAGAATAATCGTACCGACACCATAATATTTTGTAAGCATTTTAAAAACTTTTGGTAACATATCAAAATACTTAATTGCGCGCGCGCGCATATATATATATATATATATATAGATGCTCATAGTTTAAGTAAGAATTTGATTAATCTAAATACAAATTAACAGAAGGCCTAATTAAATATGAAATACATTTTACTCCCTCCGTCCCAATTTATGTGACACAGTTAGAATTTTGAAAGTCAAATGAGTTTTTCTTACTGCAATTTTTTCATGTCTTTTAAATATTCTAAATTGTCAATTATTGTGACTTATACTACTTTTTATGTAGTTTTGAAATATGTGAATTTCATTTTTAAAAACTCAAAGAATTCATGGTCAAACAAAAAAATTGACTCTCAGAATCTGAATGGTATCACCTAAATTGAGCAAAGGGAGTACTCTATTTACTCATTACCATCTGCCTTTGTCTTTAGGTTTTTTGTCAATATGGTGAGATGTTATGTAAATGCCCCATAGCTCAAGGGAATAATCAAGCAACTAATTCTCCAAATCTTTTCTTTTCTTGTTTAAAGAGATTGAAGGGAGAAGGTGGTGATTTGTTATGCTGGAGTTTGTATATGCTCTTTAAGTTGGCCTCATTTCATGTTTATGCCCTTCAATTTTGAGTATGCACAAGTAGACACTTAAATTTGTATAAAGTTGAACAAATAGACACACACGTCCTACATGGCAATTTGCGTCCTATGTGGTGTCCTACATGTATTATGCCAAATAGGACTCATGTTTCTAGTTGTTCAACTTTATGCAAGTTTAAGTGCCTACTTGTGCACATCCAAAGTTGGAGGGCATAAATGGAAATGAGACCAAGTTAAGGGATATATTTATGTATTATGCCTAACTATACTAAGATTCCATTAAATGGACATTGGATAAGCTACTCTAGTTAAAATCTTCAGAAGGCACATGTAGTAATTTACAAAACATAATATGCAACTAACCTTTCCCAATTGTAAGCTACATGAGACATCCTTGTGTGCAAAGTACTATGGAAGTGAATATGCAAAGCCACCAGGATATACTTGCTGAGACATTGCAACTAATTAATTAAGAAACTATCCCATGACTTGCAGTTTAGATTGAGAAAAGTGTACTAGTGCTTAAGTTTGTCCAAACTCAGATATTTAACCCAATGAAGGCCACATAATGACAGAGAGAGAACGGAAATCTCCAGCATAGAGGAATTCTTACCTGATCTGCAGAAAAAACAGTTTTTATATCTTGTTCATGCCACAGTCTACTGTGCTTCCATGGCTTGTCATGGTCCACATTACGTGCCACTTGCTGACCCATTTGTTCTATCAAATCATGCATCTCAACTTTTCCTTCTGAAATATATAAAAGTGATTTTTGGATGAGGACATCAATTCCAATCTCTGATAGGAAGCCAAAACTGTTCAGTATTGTTATCACATCATCTTTCTTTCTTCCTCTAAAGAAGCATGCAATATCAAGAAATACATTCTTTTCCTCATGGTTCAATCCATCTAGACTTAAACTGAGCTGCTTAACAATTTTTTCATATCCAGTATCTCTGAGTCTATCTATTGCACTTCTCCACTCAGTTACACCTCGCTTGTAGAGAAAAGAACCCAAGACCTTAAGAGCTAAAGGTAAGCCTTTAGCATAATCTACTACAGATTTGGAGAGTTCCAAAAACTCTTTATCAGGAGTTTGTTTCTGAAAAGCGTGCCAACTAAAAACTTCAATAGCCTCATCTTTAGCCAATTCAGGAACAGAATATAACTGGTCATGACTACGTAGTAAATCTTGGTTTCTAGTTGTTGTAATGATTATACTGCCATCACCAAACCAGTCATGATTTCCAACTAAATATTCCAATTGGTGTTCATCATCGACATCATCAAAAACAATTAAAACTTTCCAGTGGCAAAGCCTTCTTTTTATCATGTCAGCTCCTTCATAAAAACTTGCTATATTCATTCTTTTTTCATTTAAGATTCTGGAAAGAAGTGTATCTTGCAAGTACGTCAGCCCATGCTTCTTTGATTCTTCTCTGACATTTGCAAGAAAACAAGACCCTTGAAATTGACAAGAAATCTTGTCAAAAAAAGTTCTTGCAACAGTTGTCTTGCCAATGCCACCGATCCCCCATATTCCAACAAAACAGACATCACCTGATCTAACCTTAAATAACGATTCTACTTCACCCATACGAGATTCAATTCCCACTAGACATTTTTCAGTAGCTGAAACACTATGGTGCATGATTTGGAAGTTATCATTTATAATCTTGTCGATAGATTCTGCTTCATTCCTACAATAAGTAAAACTATAATAATAAGAATGAAAAGTTTTGAAACAAAAAAACTAAAGAAGCCAAAATCAGCTCATATTCCATCCAGTGCTTCTCTAGAACTTGTCTAATATGAGCAAGGAAATAGGATTAATTCACAAGAAATCTAGTTAAACAGTTCTCTTGCAATAGTTGTTTTCTCTACGCAATCCATTTCCATTATCACTCTAAATGAACACTTTCATTCCCTTTTTCAGCAAAGATCACTTTTCGCCCGAACAAGATTTAATTCCAACTAGATTTTCATCAATGACAGATCTTATGGTACCCAGACATTATAATTCGTACTCCTTTTTTTATGAATATAATTAATTGAATTCAGATAGATGCTCATGAACTGAAAAAAAATAATTTTATTATGAAAATCAAGATGTTTTGTGGTACACTTTAAATCTTGAAAAAATAAAAGAAAATGCACACAACAAGATAACTCCAAAATATAAGAAAATAGTGTCTGTTACAGAACCAGGGAAGAATGAATGGGGACTGGTTTATAATTGGGACAGTTTTTTTTTTCCTTCTTAACTTTGACAAAGAAGCTTGAGGTGAAGTTCAATAAACCTACCTTACTAATAGTTTATGTTCTAACCTATTTCAGATTTGAATGATTATTAACCATAGGGGTTCAAATGAGTTGAATCAAGCAAAGTTCTGGGCGCTTAAACGTGGCTAATACAATATCTGAATGAAGCCTGTGCGACCTCTAGGTGCAGCCAGAGCTTGAAACAGGAATATTTTCAAGGCTCTAGCTAAAGCTTGAGTATCAATTCATTCATGGATGGAGTATTTTGTTTACTGTTTTTAGAGTTTTTCCACCACTTTCAATAAATGAATAAACACCTCAATCCTAAATAGCTATGAGAGTGAAAAAATGGTTAAGTACGGCTACAGGGAAGTTCAGCAATTTGACTTATCCGAGGAAGACAAACACAATCTCAAGGATTTTAGAAGAGGAATCATGACAATTTGGGATAATATAGTTCTTTTAGATCATAACTATAGTTTCCTATGCTTAAGTTCATGGTCTTGAAGAATGTCATCGTGCAAATATTTACTTATTATGAATGTGAGGTTCAAGGAAGGAAAGAGCTTAGAAAGAAAGATTAGCCGCAGAGAGAAGACAAATTTAGTGGCCCATGTGAAGTCAAAGAGCGGCACACATTCCAGAGCATTTGGTACAGCATAGTGGAAGTTAGTAAAAGTAGTCAGAACTCTACAAAGTATGCAGTATCCGTGAAACAACAGATTAGAGGAATTATGAGGCGCTATGTGAAATGAAGACACAGAAACTTTAATCACTTCCATACGAGGTGTTGCAACAAACTATGTTGAGCTGCCATGTCAGAACATAAGAAGATCAGAAATGAGTCTGGATAGATAGGATTGTGTTGTGGCGCATAAGAAGCCAGAACAATTGAAGATGTGTCTGATATCTGATGATACACCAGAAGAGAAAGTGACGCATTGCATGAGGACTGATGAGAAAAAATGTCCCAGGTAGCAAAGGCAGTGACGTGATTACGTAATTGTACTTGAGAGCTGAGAGTGTATATTGAAGAAGTTTCCAAGATTGGGACATTTAATTTGCAGTTTCTTCTCTTTTACTTCATTGTTAACCGTGGAATTTGTATTTTTAATGGTGTATTAGTTAATTCCTTAGTATCTAAGTTACTACACTGATTCTTATTAGGTATTTAATTACTTGTCCAGCTTTACATTAGTGTTAGTCAATTTCATTTGGGCTCTACTTAAGTGAAGTTTTTAGACCCTAATTTGATTCAAGATATGAAAGCTGGAGTTGGAAATGGGATATGACAACCTAGACCCCAATTCAATAAGAAACTAATTAGGGATTCAGCGACTTTAGTGGACATAGTACACAGCAGTACTGTAGTAAATCAAAGCTGGGTAGGTCCTAATGCCCTTTTCCTTTAGCTATTACGCTAGCCTTCTAATCGCCTAAGGTTGAATTTGCTTTTGCAGACTTTAATTTGACGAATCCATATAGAATAATGGTTAGGACCGTTTAATGATGGTAGGCTAGCCTATAATCGAGAGATTGGATCAGGAAGTGTTATCTCAAGATCAGATATCACCTAATGAGACTCTAATTGTGCATAATACATTTAGTTGTAGTGAACCCAATGGAATTCATAGTGTGAAGGAAGTTCATTTTTACTGTTTTAAATAATAATAGGTCTCCCTACAATTCAAACCAATTTATAGAAGTTAAATTCAAATTAGATTTAACAACCACGATCTCTTGATGATATCGGAGTCTCTTCTCCTTTTATTTATTCTGAGATGCATTTCTTGCTCTAGATTTAATCACCAAACAAATTGATTTCATTGTTGCTAGAAATATCAGTAAAGTCACTTCACTACAATCTACTTCAACCACAAAGAATGAACAGCCTATGTCACACGAAATCCATCCAGATAACATACAAGATCACTATGATTTACTAGTTTACTCAAAAGAGGAAAAGGAAAAAGGGATGGCGATAGAACTGTTCAGTGGGACAAAAAGAGGGGCAGGGATGAAGATATCAACTTTCTAAGGTTGTCAAATAGGAAGAGAAGAAGAGTCCAGAGAGAAAGAGGGGGGAGATGCAACAGAGGGAGGTCAGATTTTTAGGAGTTCAGCTTTTTCAATACTTTTTTAGAATCAATTTGTCTAGTAAATTATATGGATCTCAATACCTGATTTTACACTTGAAAGCAATGCCTTGATCCTTATCATTTTGTATGTTTAATCCGGAGTTTAAATTTCTTACTATTCAAAAAAGTATGTCTTTAATGCTAACTACTACCCTATTGAAATGGAACCACATTCCGTTAGTTGCTTTTTTTATTTTTACAAATGTGCAATAAAGCATAATGAAAGGAAAAGCGTACATGTAAAGTCTATAATTCATACTACTGCAGTAGCGGCTCTTCTTCCTATTAAGCACAGGTCAAACAAAGTCATTTACACCACCCTTCCACTGAAACTTAAAGACCTCTTAGCATATCAACCTGATTTACAAGAAATTAAATGATTTCTGCTCTAGACTGACAAAATATATAAAATTCGTTATATTTGATTTAATATGAAAGAGTATACATTATTGACCATGCTATATTAATTACTACTTTGAACGAGTTTCAGCATTACAATCGTAGTAAAACTATTATGTTAGCACCTTAGTATTTTTGGGACCCAAAGAAGAGAGCATTGAAGTATTTTACTTAATTACTCTCACAGTTATGTGTACGGATAGCTGTTGCTTGAATTTAAACAGAGTGTAGACACATCTCATGAGCCTAAATGACATGCAAATCACACATATAAAGTTTGACATTCAGAACTAAAACATAGAAGCATACTTGTAACCTGAATCATATTGCCTTCACATGATTCTGCTCCTCTCTCCTAGATTCCCTCCACACCAAACCCCTCATTGGGAAAAATATCTGTAGCCAATTCATCTAAGGTGTATTGTAGCCAAAAACGCTTTGATTTAGGTATCCAGCTGAACGGTATCGTCATAAATTAATTATTAGAATGTCCCACATTGTTTCAATGAATGTGTTGTTGTCTTCTTTTATGGTCGTGGATGATCCTCGGTTTATGAGCTAATTTTTTGGATTGAGTTATGCCCAAGCTCCATTTGTTTTAACATGGTATCAACTTGGTATTAGAGATAAGCTCATTCTTATTTCAGATTTTTCCAGTGATACGCCCCCATGATATGTTGTTCATGCTCTAGATGTCAAGTCTTGAGTGTGCTAGGGGTGTTAATTGAGGGAATCGATTGATGTCTCCTTATATGATCTTTGACAATCTCCATCTCATGAATTAGGCAATTAGCTTTGAAGTACTTGGGTCCATTTCTCATTTTCTTTACCAGTAATTTAACCTTTTAAAGTAGGAAAGGGATCTACTTCCTATCAGTAAAAAAAAGAAGACGTCTCTTGAAGCTCAATTAGAGTTGAGGTTTTGGAATTTGTCCTTTTTGTTTTCATTTACCAGAAATTATATAAAATTTGACCCTTTATGTTTTTCATGATATTCTAGGAAGCATCGCTTCATATTGATACTTCACATAACATTTCACATAATATGATGAAAAGGTGACCCAATAAATAAGTGAAAACTTAAGGGTTCTTTTACTACTCAGTACTCACCCATTGGCAGTTTTACGAACATCCAGTCCTGCTATACCGGCAGCTTTATGTAGGGCATGCTTCGACCTCTGTACCTTCTCCAAATTATCCTTGAGACCTGTCTTGTCTATGGCTAACACCTTCTGCAAACTATACTGGGGATCTTCCTCATGTTTTGTTACCAACTTTTCAAAATTAGACTTGAAATCTTCCACGTGTTTGTCCAACGCTCTAGCAAAGCTGCTGTTCATACCTTCACACAGAAGAGAGATTATTACAATAATGATAGAAAAGTTAGTTTGATGGAAATATTACAATAATGATAGAAAAGTTGGTTTGATGGAAAGAATATAAATTTGATTTGTTAAACAAGTTTATTTTTCAAGAATAACACTATATAAATAATATTGTTAGTGGTGTGTTACTGTCAATGAATATTTCTGATGACTTACCTTTCATGCGTATATCTGATGGCTCGACGTTATAGAAGACAGGATATGCTTTCTGTTCCTTCTTGTCAACACACTCCATGATCATTGTGAGTTCCTCCAAGCACCAGGTGGATGAAGCATAGTCCTTGGAGAAGATAATAATGGCAGTTCTTGATTCCTCAATGGCTTTCAAGAGTTCTGTGGAAATAAACTTTCCTCTTTTAAGTTTCACATCATCTTTGAAAACTTTAATTCCTATGTCTTCCAAGCGTTTATAAAGATGGGCAACAAAGTTATTG
>JAJOOR010013883.1:0-11093 GCA_036250505.1 Solanum acaule | reverse complement strand
AAGGGAAGATCAAGCAAGGAGATCATTGTGGAAATCGTCGGGGGTGATCCCTACTAGGTATGTGAGTTCATAGTGTTGGTTGGTTCTTTCCCCCACACACCAAACTCATTTTATTATTGAGAAAAGATTGGTTGAGTTATTGATGTTGTTAGTTGTGTTGTTGGTTGTGTTGTTGAAAATCCTTGTGGTTGTGTTGTTGAAATTCTTGTTGGTGAGGGATATGATTTGGTTGTGTATTTGAGTTATAATCTATTGTATGTTGAGGGATTTTGTGCTTCCAAGTGTTTGGGGCTGAAACCTTTGTTATTGGGAGGGTTTAGAGTTGGAGAAAAGAAGGAGAAAAGTCGAAATTTTGGGAAAAAGGGGTGGCGCGTCGCGCCTTTCAGAGCGCCCCAAGAAGTGTTTTGAACTTCACCCCTTGGGGCGCCGCGCCTTGCAGAGCGCCAGCAGACCCCTTCTGAACTTCAAGGGCTGGCGCTCCGCGCCTTGCAGAGCGCCAAGGACTCCAACCTACCCCTTTCATTTCACACTCTTTCATGCATGTTCCATGGTATTGTACCTATGTTCCATAGTTGTTTCCAACACTTCAAGCTACGTCTAACGTCAAGAACTCATCTATAACATGTGATTATATACCTTGAATCCATAATCTATTAGGCAGTTCAGGTCCTATACCTTTAGCCGGGAATAGGATGCTCTAGCAGCGTGAGGTCGATCGTTGTATCATCACTACAGCTCTATGTGATGGTTGTCGGTTAGAGAAATTCCCACAGTAATTATTGTATTTTTATATACATCAGTTCATTTGTATTTCTACATACATCTCAGGCTTATTGTATCTTTGTATACACACAGAGTTTATAGCATGTTTTAAACAACTTTTCTTTATATTGCATTTGTTTTAAATTGCCTTATATTGAATTGAGTCAGTCAGGTTGAGTTGAGTTGAGCCAGGTAAGTTATTCAGTTTCTTCCAGATTTCTTTCTAGCCGAGTTGCTTAGCTTTCCAACTCGCATACTCGTACATTCCATGTACTGATGCCAGTTGGCCTGCATCTTATTATGATGCAGACGCAGGTACCCAGGATCAGCATCCAGCACGCCGTTGATCCAGCTGAGCACTTCAGAGTTAGTGGTGAGTCTCCTTGCTTTCCGGAGGACTCGGTTATTTTGTGTTCTTAAGTTTTGTTTTATTAGGATGTTGCGGGGTCTGTCCCAACATCCATCTCAGAATTTTAGAGGCTTCATAGACAGTCAGTCAGTTAGTTTTGAGTTTCTCTTCTGTGTATATATATATAATATTCTATTTTGAGACTTGAGTTGCCTTTTTGGCCAGTTTTTATCAATTGGTTATTTTATAACCTTTCATTGTTTTGATTTAAGCTGTTGAGTTAAGTTTCCTATGAGTTAAGAAAGCCAGGCCAAGGGTTCTCTTAGGGCCAGCAATGGTCTTCGAGTGCCGGTCCCGCCCGGGGTGTAGGCTCGGAGCGTGACAAACTTGGTATCAGAGCCCAGAGTTCAAGAGTCCTAGGGAGTCTATGAAGCCATGTCTGTAGAGTCTTAGTTATCGGTGTGAAGCGCGCCACATTTATAATTGGGAGGCTACAACATTTAGGAAGATTTCTCACTTCTTTCACACTCATCATCGTGCGTTAGAGTTCATCTCTAATGGGTTTCTTTTTAATTCATGCTTGCGCGTGTTTCAGATAGTCATGCCTCTACGAAGAGTTGGCAGAGGGCATCTTCCTAGATGCTATGTTGATGGGCAAGAGTTACCTGATGCACCCGGAGTGCAACATCAAGGGAAAGTTTCTAATGCCGAGTTCAGATAGGCAATTAGAATTCTGAGTCAAGCTGTAACTAATCAGATTGGTCAGCAAAGGGGAGCTCGTCATGAAGGAGCTGACACTTCTAGGATTCGTGAGTTCTTGGGGATGAATCCTCCGAGTTTCATGGGTTCGAGCACTACTGAAGATCCAGAGAACTTCATTGAGGAGTTGAAGAAGATTTTTGATGTGATGCATATGGCAGACACTGAGCGGGTTGAACTAGCGGCGTATCAATTGAAAGATGTTGCTAGAACTTGGTTCGACTAGTGGAAAAGGGGCAGAGCTGAGAATGCACCACCTGCGAGTTGGGCCTATTTTGAGGAAGCTTTCTTGGGGCATTTCTTTCCTCGAGAATTGAGAGAGGCCAAGGTACGTGAGTTCCTTACACTTAAGCAGGAGTCTTTGAGTATTCATGAGTACAGTCTGAAGTTCACACAACTATCCCGCTATGCTTCGGAGATGGTTGCGGACATGAGGAATAGAATGAGTTTGTTTGTTGCTAGGCTGTCTTGGTTGTCGAGTAAGGAAGGTAGGGCTACAATGCTTATCGAGGACATGGACATATCAAGGTTGATGGTCTATGTACAGCAGGTTGAGTAAGAAAACCTGAGGGACAGAGAATAGTTCAGAAATAAGAGAGCTAAGACCGGTAATGAGTCCGGGCAGCAGAAAGGTAATGTGAACCATCCATCCTTTCAGCAAAGGCAAAAGGGACCTGCTCCATCTTTTGCTAGAGCACCAGTACCCCAATACAGAAAGGAATTCAATGGCCAGATTCGAAGGACTTCACGGCTAGACCAGCTCAATCTTTGGGTAGTGTGGTGCAAAGGAGTAGTATGCCTCATGCCTGCGCCAAGTGTGGTAGGAACCACTCAGGTATTTGACGTGAGGGCTCCATTGGTTGTTTCAAGTGTGGTCAGAATGGACATTTCATGCGAGAGTGTCCAAAGAAAAGGCAGGGTAATGGGGGCAATAGAGCACAGTTTTCTTCAGTTGTTCCCCCAGACAGGATGTCACCTAGAGGAGCTACTTCTAGTACCAGCGGAGGAGCAAACCTCCTCTATGCAATCACTAGTCGCCATGAGCAAAAGAACTCTCCAAATGTTGTCACTGGTATGATTAAAGTCTTTGCTTTTGATGTGTATACTTTGCTAGACCCAAGAGCAAGTTTATCTTTTGTAACTCCTTATGTTGCAAATAAGTTTGATGTTCTTCTTGAAAGACTTTGTGAACCCTTTTGTGTTTCTACACCTGTTGGGGAGTCTATTCTAGCAGAAAGAGTTTATCGTGATTGTCTAGTTTCCATCAATCACAAGAGCACTATGGCTGATTTGATTGAGTTAGACATGGTAGATTTCGATGTCATTCTAGGTATGGATTGGCTCCATACTTGTTATGCATCGATAGATTGTAGAATTCGAGTGGTCAAGTTTCAGTTTCCGAGTGAGCCAGTCTTAGAGTGGAGTAGCAGTTCAGCAGTGCCTAAGGGTCGTTTTATTTCGTACCTTAAGGCAAGAAAGTTAGTTTCGAAGGGTTGTATCTATCACTTAGTCTGAGTTCATGACTCTAGTGTTGAGATACCTCATTTTCAGTCAGTTTCTATAGTAAGAGAGTTTCCAGAAATTTTTCCTGATGATCTACCCGGCATTCCTCCTGAGAGAGAAATAGAGTTCGGCATAGATCTCATTCCAGATACTCGTCCTATCTCTATTCCGCCATATAGAATGGCACCAACAGAGTTGAAAGAGTTGAAAGAGCAGTTGAAAGATCTCCTAGATAAGGGTTTCATTCGACCGAGTGTCTCACCTTGGGGCGCTCCGGTCTTGTTTGTGAGGAAGAAATATGGTTCCCTTAGAATGTGTATAGACTACCGCCAGTTGAATAAGGTTACCATCAAGAATAAGTACCCTCTTTCGAGAATTGATGATCTTTTCGATCAGCTTCAGGGCGCCACTTGTTTTTCGAAGATTGACCTCCGATCAGGCTATCATCAGTTAAGGGTAAGGGAATGTGATATTCCAAAGACAGCTTTCAGAACCAGATATGGTCACTATGAGTTTTTTGTCATGTCCTTTGGTTTGACTAATGCACCGGCAATTTTCATGGACTTGATGAATAAAGTCTTCAAACCTTACTTAGATATATTTGTTATTGTCTTTATTAATGACATACTAATCTATTCAAGGAACGAAGAAGATCATGCTAGCCATCTCAGAATAGTTCTACAGACTTTGAAAGATAAGGAGTTGTATGCTAAGTTCTCTAAGTGTGAGTTTTGGCTTAAGTCTATGGCGTTCTTAGGCCACATTTTGTCCGGTGATGGAATTAGAGTTGATACTCGGAAAATTGATGCAGTGCAGAATTGGCCTAGACCCACGTCTCCAACTGAAATTAGGAGTTTCTTGGGGTTAGCTGGCTATTATAGAAGGTTTGTAGAGGGGTTCTCATCTATTGCATCTCCTTTGACCAAGTTGACTCAGAAGGCAGTGAAATTCCAATGGTCTGAAGCTTGTGAGAAGGGCTTTCAGGAATTGAAAAAGAGGTTGATTTCTGCTCCAGTTTTAACTTTACCAGAAGGTACTCAAGGTTTTGTCGTATATTGTGATGCATCTAGAGTTGGTTTAGGTTGTGTCTTAATGCAGAATGGCAAAGTTATAGCTTATGCCTCCAGACAGTTGAAAGTTCATGAGAAGAACTACCCAACCCATGACTTAGAGTTGGATGATGTAGTGTTTGCTTTGAAGAAATGGCGTCATTACTTGTATGGTGTGTATGTTGATATATTCATGAATCATAAGAGTCTTTAATATGTACTTACTTAGAAAGAGCTTAATCTCATACAGAGGAGGTGGTTAGAATTACTCAAGGATTATGACCTGAGTATTCTTTATCACCCAGGTAAGACTAATGTTATTGTTGATTCTTTAAGCAGGTTGTCTATGGGTAGCACCACCCATATTGAAGAAGGAAAGAGAGGGTTAGCAAAAGATGTGCACAAACTGGCATGCCTGGGGAGTCAAACTTATAGATTCCGCAAAAGGAGGAATAGCGGTGGCGAATGGGGCCGAGTCATCACTAGTGTCAGAAGTGAAAGAGAAACAAAATCAAGATCCCATTTTGCTTGAGTTGAAAGCAAATGTTCAAAAGTAAAGAGTATTAGCTTTTGAACAAGGGGGGGATGGTATATTGAGGTATCAAGGTAGATTGTGTGTACCTATGGTAGATGGACTCCAAGAGAGGATTATAGAGGAAGCTCATAGTTCCAGATATTCCATTCATCCGGGTTCCACGAAGATGTATCGTGACTTGAGAGAAGTTTATTGGTCGAGTGGCATGAAAAAGAGCATTGCAGAGTTTGTTGCTAAGTGTCCAAATTGCCAGCAAGTGAAAGTTGAACACCAAAGGCCCGTTGGTTTGACTCAGAGGATAGAACTTCCGGAATGGAAGTGGGAGATGATCAATATGGATTTCATCACAGGGTTGCCAAGGTCTCGCAGACAGCATGATTCTATTTGGGTGATTGTCGACAGAATGACAAAGTCAGCTCATTTTCTACCGGTAAAGACTACCCATTCAGCAGAAGATTATGCCAAGCTATATATTCAAGAGATAGTGAGACTTCATGGAGTGCCAATCTCCATTATTTCAGATAGAGGTGCACAGTTTACTACACAGTTCTAGAAATTTTTTCAGAAAGGCTTGGCTTCAAAGGTGAACTTAAGTACTGCCTTTTATCCTCAGACTGATGGGCAAGCAGAGCGCACTATTCAGACTCTAGAAGATATATTGAGAGCTTGTGTGATCGATTTCAAAGGTAATTGGGATGATCACCTACCTCTCATCGAGTTTGCCTACAACAACAGTTATCACTCTAGCATCCAAATAGCTCTTTACGAAGCTCTTTATGGGAGAAGATGTAAGTCTCCTATTGGATGGTTTGAAGTTGGTGAAGCAGGGTTGATAGGACCAGATTTAGTTCACCAAGCTATGGAGAAGGTGAAAGTGATTCAAGAAAGGTTGAAGACAGCGCAGAGTCGTCAGAAATCCTACACTGATGTTAGGAGAAGGGCGTTAGAGTTTGAAGTAGATGATTGGGTTTATTTGAAAGTTTCACCCATGAAAGGGGTTATGAGGTTTGGTAAGAAGGGGAAACTTAGTCCCCGGTATATTGGACCTTACCGCATAGCCAAGAGGATTGGCAACGTTGCTTATGAGTTAGAGTTACCACAGGAACTAACAGCGGTTCATCCGATATTTCAGATCTCTATGTTGAAGAAGTGCATAGGCGATCCTTCATTGATCCTGCCAACTGAAAGTATTAAGATCAAGGATAACTTATCTTATGAGAAGATTCCTGTTCAGATTCTAGATCGTCAAGTTCGTAGGTTGAGGACTAAAGATGTAGCATCAGTCAAGGTTCTTTGGAGGAACCAATTTGTTGAGAAAGCTACTTGGGAAGCCGAAGAGGACATGAAGAAGAGATATCCACATCTCTTTGAATCCGGAGGAAATGCAGATTAAGGTATTAATTTCCTTCTTAGTGCTCTTTAAATTTATAATGAGCATGTTGATTTTGTTGTGTTTGCATGGTTGCTTGTTGGGTGTTTGAGTTGATGTTACACTCTTAGCATTGTAAAAGTAACCTCATTCGAGGACGAATGTTCCCAAGGGGGAGATATTGTAACATCCGACAATTTGAAATAGCTTTGAAGAGGCTTAGAATCGGAAATAGTCATTTTTGGAAGGAATTCAAAAATCTGGAAAATTTGGCCAAGTGTGGAAAAAAATGAATATTTGGCCAACTTTGAGCAGTCATAACTCCCAGCTCAGGATGAGTTAGGAGTAGTTCCAGATATGTTTGCGAAGCTCGTGGAATGATCTTTCCACGCCACCGAGTTTGCTAGATTCCGAGTTCGTATGAGTGAGATATACCCTTTGGAAGTTGGGCAGTTGACAGAAAAATCCGTCCGGAAATTTTAAGGGCATTTTGGTCTTTTCACTAATCTTTTCTTTGGGGTTATATTGTTGTGTTAGACTGATTTTTGATCAGTTTGTTCCCATTTTAAAAGAGTGAGAGTGAGGGTTTTGAGTGAAGAAGAGAGAAAGAAGAGAAGAAGAGGAGAAAGGGAAGATCAAGCAAGGAGATCATTGTGGAAATCGTCGGGGCTGATCCCTACTAGGTATGTGAGTTCATAGTGTTGGGTTGATTCTTTCTCCCACATGCCAAGCTTGTTTTATTATTGAGAAAAGATTAGATGTGTTGTTGAAGTTGTTGGTTGTGTTGTTGCAGTCCCTTGTTGATTTGGGACATGTTTCCGGTTGTGTTTTTGAGTTGTAACCTATTGTGTGTTGAGGAGTTTTATGATCCTAAGTGTTGGGGCTGGAAACCTTAATGTTTAGGAGGTTTAGAGAAGGAGAAAAGTCAAATTTTTCGGGGAAAAGGGGTGGCGCGTTGCGCCTTGCAGAGCGCCCCAAGAAGTGTTTTGAACTTCACCCCTTGGGGCTCCGCGCCTTGCAGAGCGCCAAGGACTCCAACCTACCCCTTTCATTTCACACTCTTTCATGCATGTTCCATAGTATTGTGCCTATGTTCCATAGTTGTTTCCAACACTTCAAGTTACGTCTAAGCGTCAAGAACTCATCCATAACATGTGATTATATACCTTGAATCCATAATCCAATTCAAGGCGGGTTAGTATCAAGTTAAAGTGAAGTTAGAGTCAAGTCAAGCAAAGTTAGGAAGTAAGTCCAAGCAAGTCTTTAAAGCTTTTCAAGAGTCGTTACTGAACGTTTTAACGTCGTTTTAAGGTTCAAGTTGCAAGTCAAGCAAAGAGTATAGATTTTCAAGTCAAGAAAAAAGTCTCAAGTTTCAAGTTAAGTCAAGAGTTTAAAGTTGAGTTCATTTTCTAAAAAGGCTATTAGGGAACTAAGTATTCCCAAAGGAGTTTATAAATGTTTTTACATTTAAGTAAGAATGGAACCATGTTTTCCAAAAGAGCCTTTGGGCTAAGTTTTGAGTAATTATCTCAATTAAAGAAAGACGTGTTTAAAACACTTATGAGCCAAAGTATTTTGGGAGTAGTATTGAGCACCGAATTGGGGACACGAGTTCACATTAACTCAACTCTCCATAAGAACCATGCGCCAACATGGGACTTGACGTATCATTCTTTTTAGATGATTACGTAAGATTAAGCTAGTGGATCCACTAAGCAATAGTAAGGTCCTATATCACGGCAAGGTATAGGATGGTCCTTGGGCAACGTGAGATAAAACGTTGTATCATCACTAGGGCTCATAGTGGTGGTTGTCGGTTAAAGAACCTCCCACAAAAGTTATATTACTTTTATATAAGCAAAGTTGAGTTTGTTATTGTTTTATCATTAATGAACTAAGTTGTTTATACTGTTTTACAAGCTTTATATATTGCATGTGTCTTATTACATTATATATTGAGTTCAGTTATTCATGAGTCATGCAGAGTCAAGGTAAGTATTCTCTTGTACTCCTTTCAAGCTTAAGTTGAGGTTTAGCTTTCTAGCTCGCATACTCGTACATTCTATGTACTGATGCCAGTTGGCCTGCATCTTATTATGATGCAGACACAGGTACCTAAGATCAGCATCCAGCACGCCGTTGATCCAGCTGAGCACTTCAGAGTCAATGGTGAGCCTCCTTGCTTTCCGGAGGACTCGGTTATTTTGTGTTCTTAAGTTTTGTTTTATTTGGATGTTGCGGGGTCTGTCCCAACATCCATCTCAGTATTTTAGGGGCTTCATAGACAGTCAGTCAGTTAGTTTTGAGTCTCTCATCTATGTATATATATATTACTATTCTATTTTGAGACTCGAGTTGCCTTTTTGGCCAGTTTTTATCAGTTGGTTGTTTATAACCTTTCTTTGCATTCAGTTATGTTGTTAAGTTAAGTTTCCGCTGAGTTAAGAAAGCCAGGCCAAGGGTTCGCTTGGGGCCAGAAATGGTCTCCGAGTGCCGGTCCCACCTAGGGTGTATGCTCGGGGCGTGAGAAACTAAATAATACTAATAATGGATGCAATGGTATTATATACATCTTTGTCTAATTTTTCATATTATAGATATTTTATTTTATTTTTGGATTCTCTTCCTATTTTACAAGCCAATACTTGATAATATGAAGATGAGTTGTAACAACAAAATTCACAACGAGAAAATAATCAAAACTGAAAAATATTACAACCATTAAAAGATTTAACAATGTTTAACCCTCGAAGAAACTTGCTAGATTCATTTATGGGAATACTATACAAAATTCCAATCCATTTATTATTCTTCCTATCGCAGTTGAAAGTTTGAGTTACATATATAGAAAGCACTAAACTCTTATGCGCAAACTTTGAAGTGAAAATTCTCCGTTTATAAGCTCGAATACTACTAAATAGTTGAGCTATGGCTGAACTCACTCTTTTCGAATTTCAATCGCTGTAGTTTGAAATGTTATTGTCGTTTTTCACTTTCTTTTTCATTTCTCTTTTGTGGGTGAATTAGTTTAAACTTGTTATGACGCTCCATCTTGTTTCATGAAGAGTTTATATCATTGTTCCAATTGATCCAAGTTAAGCCTTTAACCATATAACAAAAATCTATATGAACTGCATTTAATTGTGCATATAAATTGTTCACTCCCAGTCCTGCAAGTTTGTTTCATAAGGTCGAAACCTAATTACATAAAAAAAAAAAAACATGAAGAAGCCAAAGGAGTTCAATATCTACTATTTATACATAATTTTTTTTAACAATGCATAAACAATAGATTTTTCACGGAAGGGGTTCAGAGAGCCTTACTTGGCTCCGCCCCTGACCACAACCACTGGAAAATAGAACATAACATAATCTCCAAATCTTCCAAGATAATTTAAAGAAGGCATGCCTTTAATTTTTAGTCTCACCGTCCCTAAATGAGTGTTGCTTTAGCAAAAAAAAATTTAAAAAATTGTTCAAAACAAGAATCGCTTAAGAATTCAGAACAAAAAATAGTAATTGTTTCTGAATACACCCTTGTATTAAAGAACTACTGCTACTTCATAGTACTCGACTCTCAAAAAACATATAATAAATAGGGGTAACTTAGCAAACTATACCTTTTATTTGTTATTTTTCTAATTTTCTTAATAAGCGTGAAACAAGCCAAATGGACACACTTATTTTGAGACGAAAAACGTATATTGGGAGTAATTTTTTCAACATAGGAATTTGTGCCTTTGAGGAATAAGTCTAGTCCTCATGTTTTGGATGAAGAAGATAAATAAATCTATTACATTCAATTCGTCTTCTTTTTTTTTACTATATTTATGGACAAAATAATATATTTCTAAGATTGTGGGATTACAATAATTTTTTGAATTAAATATACAATGTATTTTTCATCTAAATCATATTTTCGTTGGTCAATTAAATCTTAGTCATTAAATGTAACATATACCATGTGCCCCCATCCAAGAAATTGATTGGCAAAAATGGAGAGGAGTAGTATCCAACTTTTAATGTTATTAAGAAGATATAAATTAGCTTACTTCCCCTCTTTTTTCTATGTAAAAGAAAGTAGCTAGAAAGAAGACTCATTTTACTTTCATGGAGATTTCTTACAACAGAATTATAGAAGCAATTTGTGTTGCAATTTTGTTGGTATATACATGGAGAGTGCTGAATTGGGCATGGTTTAAGCCAAAGAAACTTGACAAATACTTAAGAAAGAGTGGTCTTATGGGAAATCCATACAAATTATTCTATGGCGATTTGAACGAACTCACAAATAAACTCAATGAAGCTAGATCTAAGCTCATCAATTTCTCTGATGATATAGCTCAAAGGCTCATCCCTTTTTTCCTTGATTCCATCAACAAAAATGGTATGTTTCTTTTATTTCTCTTCTTGTACAATGTAATTAATTTTCTGTAAAGATGAACCCCTTTTTGATCGGTACCCTTGCTCCATCCTAGAGGCAGATCCGTGGTAACTCTAGAGCCCTATGAATTCATAGTTGACAATCGGTCTTACTTGATCAAATTTGAGTGTCTATTTATATTATGCCTTCTGCTTTTTTATATTTTTCCTAATCGAGAACGGATTACTCTCAGGTAAAAGTTCTTTTGTGTGGCAAGGCCCATATCCAGCAGTGTTGATCTCAGAACCTGAACATGTAAAAGAGATTTTCACAAAGAATTATGGGTATCAAAAGATAGCTCATCCCAATCCATTTGCCAAGTCATTCGCTAAAGGTCTTGCGTT
>JAJOOR010013882.1:0-21462 GCA_036250505.1 Solanum acaule | reverse complement strand
TGCTTATTTACTATTCATACTTTGTTGATTGTTCATGGTTCCCACAACCCTAGTTGTGGAGTTTAGTTACCCATAATCATACGAACACAATTCATTATTTTAGATGAAAGAATTATGAACATACGTAAGAAGAATAATAAACCTAGAAATTCAACTTGAATTGCAACTCAAAAATCTTCAAAACGATCTTAGGAAATTAATAATTGCTAAAGTTGCAAGTAAATCTCCCAAGTCAAGAACTAGAATAGAAGTAATAATGTCTAACCCCCAAAAACGAGGTTTACATGCCCTATTTATAGAAAAACAAGTCCTAAATTAAAAGGGAAACAAAATAAGGAAAGTTTCGTTCAGGCACGCATCTTCATTCCATGAGACTGACTCACGGACCGTCAATGGATCTATAGTCCATGAGTCCCTTCCGTCAGCCAGGACTTAGAAAATATTTCAGCTTCGAAAAATCAGCCTCTCCGAAGCAAACGACGGAACTGCAGTACGGACCGTAGATCGATCTACGGTCCGTCAATCCCCTTCCGTGGCTCCACACTTAGAATCTTCAAAAATCAAGTACTGGAACCCTCGCAGTATCAATCTACGGATCAACAGTACGGTCCGTAGATCAATCTACGAACCGTCAATGGCCACCGTGGTTCCACACTTGGTCAGATTTCCTTGATTTGCCTTCTATGCCTAGCCTACTGATCTACGATCACCATCTACAGAGCGTCAATGGACCTACGGTCCGTAGATCACCTCCGTAGATGCCTTTTTCTGCATTTCTATCAGTTGTCCCTTTACTTCCGCGCCTGAATATCTTTCCTGAAAAATAAGATAAAAACACATAAAAACCAATACAAAAAGGCCCTGGACACACAAAACTTGTAAGTGAAATGTATTAAAAATACCATAAACTCACAGTATATCAACATATTCAACTTAAATTCATTGTTTGTCCTCAAGCAATGCACTAAGACTCTAAATGACACTTGTCTAGAAGCAAGCATTTCAAGCACAAGCAATCACATGGCTCTCTATCCCCATCACTTTTCGGGTGCAAAATTTATTCTCTTAGACTCGACAAGCTAATTCATGTGGATCAAACCATGACAACGATCGACCAACCAACACATAACATACATTGTTTTACTATCACCAAAGTACCAACTTTCCGACAATGCAACTAGTGCCCTTACTTCAAACGAAATCCCTTTTCTTTCACAAAATGACTTGACTTTGAGTATAAGGATTCATTCAACACTCACACTCAGAAACAATTTCAAGTACAGTTAGTGCTCAATACCATAGGCTTGCCCTTATATTCACTGCTTAGACTCTCCACATTAGACTCTAGGATCATTATAGGACTTTCTTGGCTCGTAACATAGGCTCAGGGTCAAGTGTGGTACGTTTGGGTACTTCTTAGTGACTTTCTGCCCTCCTTGACATTACACTAGGCTTTCAACCTCTTTCTGCCCTATTTGTGTCATCCTACCATTCTACCTTCTTTCCCTTGATTTTCTTCAAGCATGGATGTGACTTTAGGTTTTGTAGATCTTTTTATTTTTCACTTCGTTTTATGCTTTTTCTTTAACTTTCAACAAGTCACATCCAATCCTCTCTTTTCTCAACATCAAACTCTTTTCATACCCATTTTTCTTCAGTTTCCTCTTTCATAGCCACCCTCAACTTATGGATTTTCCATTGGTTGAGGTGCACAATACCCGATGTCGAGTCAGGGCCAAAATTGAAGTTACCTTTTTACATTAGCCACCCTCAACTTAGGCTTTTGACCTAGTCGAAGTGCACATGTCCAAGGAGGGACCAGGGCCAACATAGTAGATATATAGGAGCGTGAGTTCGGGGTTTAGCAAGAAACGGTCTAATTTTAGGCTCAAAGCATTTGGATCAAAGGGAGCATTTATTTCATTTGGTTGGATATTTCATTTAGGCAATTTGTGGACTTTACAGAACAAGGGCCTATGATCACCTCCTAGCTTCTAGAGTGAATTGTCTTAGCAGGACTAACCGGGCAAGTTCTAGTTTTGCACAAAAACTGTTTGAACAATCACTATTCTCACATGCACTTGGCACATAGTTTCATTATCAGATTGTCAGACTACCCAGTTCAAGTTTTAGCTTAAGTCATGCAATCAAGTTGATTCATTATCATGTCATACTCAGAGCCAACACATTCAACTTGTCTTAACCTACCAATTCTAGCACACATCACAAAATTTGGACGGGTACATTTTTCATAAGCCATCATGCTTCATTCTTTATCATGCTTCTATACATACAATCCTAACACATATCGGTTCAACAGAAATTAAACAGTCTCTTGGGGAAAAAGAACACAGGCAAGAAAACCCCAAGAGAGGATTTATGAGTTGGGTTACTCAGACTTCACCCTATCACTCACAATCCATTTACCCATCATTCTTTGGATTTTGGATGGTGTTGCTTGGAAGAGTGCAAGGTTGACGTGGGTTCACTGTAGTAAACAACTGAGTCATCTACTACTCTAGATGATTTATTGACACTGCATGGGCATCAACCTTTTGACCAATACCTGACAAGTCATTTCTCATCTCCTTCACATTCTCATCAGTTGCATCAAACCTTCTCATCATCTTATGCATCATATCTTCAATACGTGCCAGATTGCCCCCAGCTTCCCTAGTGCTAGATTCCCGATTTTGAGGGGGAACATAAGGTCCAACCCGATTGTTTCCATTGCCATAGTTGTTCCGATTGTAGTTGTTGTCGCGATTGAAGTTTCCATCCCGGACATATTGACCCTCTCGGTTGTAATTTCCATAGTTTTGACCTTGGTTTCCTTGACCTTGGCGCCAATTTTCCGTGTTGGATCCTTGAGCGTTAGGTCGGAAACCCCCCATCTGATCATTCACTGCATAAGCATCCTCTTCATAGTAACACTCTTCAACTAGTGGTGGCGTTCTAGTCAAGTAATTCACAGCATTTACCTTCTCTGCACCTCCGCTCACATGCTTTAATACCAACCCCAACTCAGTCCTCATCTGAGCCATCTCCTCACGAATCTCCTCAACAGACTGATTGTTCGTAGCATGAACAGCAAATGTGTTTCTCCCAGTATCCGACCTCCTCGAGCTCCATGTTTTATTGTTGTGAGAGATCTTCTCCAATTTTTTTGCAATCTACGCATATGTGCACTCACCATATGATCCTCCAGCAATAGTATCAAGCACTGCTTTATTGTTGTCATCCTGACCTCGATAGAAATATTTCTTCAGCGACTCATCATCAATACGGTGATCCAGAACACTTCTTATGAACTAAGTGAATCTGTCCCATAAGCTACTCACAGACTCTCCAGGTAATGCCACAAAATTATTGACCCTATCTTTGTGATTGAGCTTCTTGGACACTGGATAATACCTTGCTAAGAACACATCTCTCAGTTGGTTCCATATGTAGATTGAGTTATAAGGAAGCTCAGTGAACCAAATTACAGCATCTCTTGTCAATGATAGATGGAACACTCACAATCCGATGACATCCATATCAAAGTCTGGTCGACCTACACAGCTCTTGCAGACCACCCTTATCTTAGCTATGTGAGCATGTGGGTCCTCCGATGGCAACCCTGAGAACAAGCCCCTCGCTGTGAGCATCTGCATTAAGCTACTGGTTACAAATGTGTGCCCCGGAGGCAAAGGGGGTCAAACTAGAGGTCCATCAGAGTCAGCAATATTGACGTTGCCCCTGTAGTTTTCATGCAGTTGTGGGCCTGGTGGACCGTGCATCCTCACTGCATCTCCCAATTGATTTTCAGCTAGACCCCGATTTTCCCCATCAGCTACTCTTGGCTGTTGTAACTCAACTGCATCACCAAGATTTACTCCGATAGGATTAACTGGAAGTCCTTGATTGTTCATTCTTCTCAAAGTTCTGTTCAACTCTGGATCGTACGGAGTAAGTGGTTCGTCCTGGCTCCGTGTACTTGGCATACACTAGAGTCAGAACCTGAGAGAGACAAAAAAACAAAAACAAAAAGTAAAATTAGGAAATATTTGACTAACATTCAATAATGTTGTTAAAATAAATCTAAAAGCCAAATTTCCCCGGCAGCGGCGCCAAAATTTGATACGCTCAAATTACACCTTCATAAAAAAGCATAAGCGATCGTTATCAAGTAAAGAACCCAACTTGTAGGTTGGGGTCGATCCCACGAGGAAAATGGTTTAGACTTTATTTTAACCAACAATTATATTCGATTAGTCAAATTACTTCGAGAAACAAATAATTAAAAGGGCGGGGATTTGTGAAACAAATTGTAAGAATTCAATAAACAAAAGTCAAGTTTGATTGTTATCAAGATGAGAGAATTAACTAGGGTATACGTGTTCCCCACAAGCTCATAACGCAGTAATCCTAGTAATAACAATCCTTTCCTAGTGTACTACATGCAAAGTGATAAGTTAGGTATCGCTAAATCCTTGGTCCGGCATCTAGAGAATTTCACCCCGCACCTTGGTCCGGCTACATGTGTATAATTTACTAACCCTTACCTTTACCTCATATTAGATACCATAATCGATGTTTGCCTTAGTTATTACTTCGCACCAATCGACACTCGCCTATTAGATAGTATCACACTAAATCTATGTTGATAATTCTTTTCTTGTTGATTACCTCCTTGGTCCGGCAAGTAGCAACAAGGCGAGTTCTAACGTTTGCAACCGCTAAAAAGACTTCTAAACGAAAGAATTATCAATGCATGCACCACACTATTCAAGAATTGCTTATTTACTATTCATACTTTGTTAATTGTTCATGGTTCCCACAACCCTAGTTGTGGAGTTTAGTTACCCATAATCATACGAACACAATTCATTATTTTAGATGAAAGAATTATGAACTTACGTAAGAAGAATAATAAACCCAGAAATTCAACTTGAATTGCAACTCAAAAATCTTCAAAACGATCTTAGGAAATTAATAATTGCTAAAGTTGCAAGTTAATCTCCCAAGTCAAGAACTAGAATAAAAGTAATAATGTCTAACCCCTAAAAACGAGGTTTACATGCCCTATTTATAGAAAAACAAGTCTTAAATTAAAAGGGAAACAAAATAAGGAAATTTTCGTTTAGGCACGCGCCTTCATTCCACGAGACTGACTCACGGACTGTCAATGGATCTACGGTCCGTGAGTCCCTTCCGTCAGCCAGGACTTAGAAAATATTTCAACTTCCAAAAATCAGCCTCTCTGAAGCAAACGACGGAACTGCAGTACGGACCGTAGATCGATCTACGGTCCGTCAATCCCCTTTCGTGGCTCCACACTTAGAATCTTCAAAAATTAGGTACTGGAACCCTCGCAATATCTATCTACGGATCAACAATACGGTCCGTAGATCAATCTACGGATCGTCAATAGCCACCGTGGTTCCACACTTGGTTAGATTTCCCTGATTTGCCTTCTATGCCTAGCCTGCTGATCTACGATCACCATCTATGGAGCGTCAATGGACCTACGGTCCGTAGATCACCTCCGTAGATGCCCTTTTCTGCATTTCTGTCAGCTAACTCTTTAATTCTGCGCCTGAACATCTTTCTTGAAAAATAAGATAAAAACACATAAAAACCAATACAAAAAGACCCTGGACACACACAACTTGTAAGTGAAATGTATTAGAAATACCGTAAACTCTCGGTATATCAGTTTGATATAATGCCCATGGCCTCTTGTCACTTAAGTTTGGGAGCCAGCTTGTTTAATGAACATAGGGTCCCAAACGAGCAGAATGGGTACAAGTTTGTTGTGGACCATTGGGGAACACCTCTATTTACTCTTCTTATGGTAAAAAATTAGAGAAAAAATATTGAGAGGAAAAAGGGAAAGAAAGGCGGCAACCTTAGAGTGGAAAAATGAGAGGTTGAGAGGAGTGAAGTGAGAGGGTTGCCACAATCTCAATCTAACATTTTTATTCATCCTTCACTTGGTAAGGATTCTTATGTAGGTACAAGGATGATGAATGGAGGAACACAAGTTCCAAACCAAGAGCCTACAATCAAAGGTGTGGTGGATGCACTTATGGGATGACCCAACATCTAAGGTAAAGAAGATCTTTCTTGCGGGCGTCAATGTACAATAGCTAAATTTAAGACTTTTACCATTGCAAATGAACAAAGTGTAAATGATAGTTTGTCTTTATGTGAGCCTATTGTTTCTTTACCGTATGTTGATAATGTACTTGTTTAGAGTGTTGATACACTAGTTGATCCTATTGATGACCAACTTGATTCTTCTAGTAAGATCGATTTTTGTCCACCTAGTGTTGACATCTATGCTTTGAAAGATAGTTCATTATCTTGTGATAGTTGTGTTGACCAACCTTCTTGTGAGTGTAGTTCACTGGTTGAGGGTTCTTGTAATGTGATTAAGAAACCTCAATTCGGTGGTACTAATGATAATGTTGATCATTTGAATAGGAGTGACTCTTTGAGTATATCTTCTATGGAAGGTCTGATTGCTTGCTTGGCTCATAGAGATCATGTGCTTGAAAATGCTTCAAAAAATGATATGTGTCATTTTGAGGGTGAACTTGCATTCTTTAATTCTTCCCTAGTGGTTGATCATTCCCTCGTTAAGTACAATATCTTGTTTGAAGATGATGAAATCACTCGTACTGATGTACCTAGTGGTGTGAATCTTGAGAGTAGTGTTGTTCTTGATAACTATACTTTCTATAGCGACCCACTGTGGTGTGAAGCTTTTCCTCCCAAAGATGAAATCTCTTCTTGGGAGATGAGAGTACTCTTATAGGGAAGGATTGTGATGAGGAGGAAGGTGGTGTCTGTTTCTCCCTTACCTCTTCTTTTTGGTGTTTTTCGATTGTCACTGGCATGACCCATGAGTTTGACCCTATTCAAAGTCATATCCATGTAAACACCCTAGAGGAAGTTGACTTGAGAGATATCTTTCTCTATTACTTGATTACATATGATGATGCTCATGCTGTTGATTGGAGTATGTTGTTGGAAGGAAAGAGTGCACACCTGATCACTGGAGGTGCACTTGATCCAAGTTTATGGATGACCTTTCCATTTGACCCCGGTAGTGAGCTGAATTGTGGAATTTGTATGGGAATGCCTGGTTGAAATGAAAGGAATATGGTGGGTGACATTGTTGATTCCTTTCCCTATGTTTGAAAGCTCTTCTTGAGGTTTTACCATCCACCTAAAGGGCCTAAATTGTGTGTGGGAAGGATAGCTTCCCAGACCCCTTTTCTATTTTACTCTGAGCATGATCTTTTTGACTGTGCATCTTATGGGGGTAGGAGATACTTGCAAAGAGGAGGTGAAGTTTGTACCTTCCTTTACTATATCTTTGCTTATGACGAGATCCATAATTGGATTAGAAGTTCAAGGTCTACACTTGTTGGTATGACCCTGTTTTGTACACCTTCTATCATTTTGAACCTGGTGAATGCTTGAAGGTATTTGAACTGGTGGGAGTATCATCTTTTGGGTGGTATTACCTTGTTGATGAGAACAACAACCATTGTCCTTGTTCTCCATTTGTGGGCTTAATAGCCATGACAATAGAGGATGATTGGTTGTTCCTTGAGTTTGAGACTCCTCGATTAAATGTTTTGAGTTCTTACTTTTGTACTATCCATCATGCTAAGAGGATGAGCTCTTTCCTTGTGATCTATATGGTTTTACAAGGTTTGGATTTGAGGACTCAACTTTATCTACTTGCATATGATGGTACTCAGGCTTGTGTGAGTAGCCTATTTTATTTTAGTAGTGATATAAATAGAGCAAATGAGAGTCTCCTTGACTCGATGCTTTGCAATCCTTTTCCATTAGACCCCAGTGTCAAATTTAGGTGTGCTGAGTGTGGTAGTAATATCGTCTGTCATTTGCTTGATTCTTCTTTTGTGTTATTACTTGATCCAATGTGCTTGAATAAGGTGTGTTTACCAATTTGAGTGGGGAATACTTATGTACTTGAACCTGCTCATGAATTGGGAATAATTACACTCTTGAAGCTATCTAGTGCATTGGATGGGGTCTTAATTTGGGTCGACACTACTTGTGCCTTCGCACTTAGGTATGACAGTGTTCATGTGCTACTTGACATAAGGGAGGCCTTGTGCTTATTTGGATGTGGAACCAATGAGGGCTTACATATTAGGTTGTTTAAGTATATTGGTCCCTACGCTCTACCCCATTGTCTAAGTTTCATAAGTAGCCAAGTATCTATTACTTTGATGGGTTACAAACCCTTTGTTGATATTTGTGATATTAGGTTATATGTTAAATTTGTGCATCCTTGGCATGGTGATGAAATTGTTATTGCGAACGCTAACCCTCATGCCATAAGGATCTATGTATTGTTTGCTTCCCCTATGGTTTTTATAGGTATGGATTCGAGGATGAATCTTTTTCAAGAAGGGGAGAATGATGCAATCCAGATTGCCTAAAGACTTTTAACTCATTGCCAATCTTGGAAACTCCAATGTATTGAAGGATTGTTCACGAGGATGGAGGTTCTTGGTCTTATATTGCTGGAAAGCAAAGGTTCGCATGTATGAAAGATTGCTTGGGCAAGTGAACAGAAGAGAGTGGCCAACACTAGCACTTTGGCAAGCAGGAAACTTTTAACGCATCGCCCAATGGCTTGAGCGATGACCTACAGATCACCTAATGCTACAAGACCAGGCCAGGTGCAAGATCCCTTGTTGAACCCTTTGGCACATCATCCAATGACTTGGGTGATGACCCTAGCCCACCTAATATTCTAGGACGTGACTAGAGGTAAAGTCCACACAAGAAGCATCGCCGACCAGTAGGCGCACCACCAAGCCCACTTTGCGAGCCCGACTTGGCTCTCCCTTTATCCTTTCAGGTCACTTTTGGGCCTTGTTCACCTAAACCTATAAATAGGCCTTTAGGGGTTCATTTTAGGGTAGATTAATTTGAATGTTGAAAACTGAAAACTCATATTTGAGTGTTGAGAGCTTAGTTAAGATTTTGTTGCCTTTTGTTAGAAACGTTGACTGCTTGGGATATCGATTCACTTGAGGTCTTTGTAAGAGTTAGGTTCTTATTGTAGGATTAATGGATTGAGGTCATTGGGTTTAATATACCTTTGGTTGCTTTTTGTTTCCTCATTTTGTGTCTATATATTTATCTTCACTTTCCGTATTTGATTTATGTGTTTTAGTGTGATTCCCTTATAGGAATTACATCATTTGGAATCAGAGCTGAGTCTAGATTTGTTCCTACAATTCTAGTCTTGGGAAATTTTTTTAAAAAATGTCAAATTCGTTTTTGAGAAATTTGTTGAAATGGGTCTTGTTAATTTGAGTCTTGTTTGAGTTTCTAAGTTTGGAATAGTGTTCTCCAACCTTATTTGAGTCTAGGGCTGAGATTGGAAGGAGTTTGGTGCCTTGTTGAAGATTTCACCATTGAAGACTTAAAGAAGCTTGAAGGAGATGAAAATGGGTTTTGAAATCTGAAGGTTTTGGTTGGAAACTAAGGGTTAAAATGTATTGGGTGTTGTTCCCCATATCAAGGAGAGCCTACACCTCAATTTTTGTGAAATTCAGATACAAAATTTTTAGGGTTTAATTTTGGGTTCATCTTGTTCTTGAAGTTCTTGAAGAACATTTATATCTTCAAAGAAGGGAATATTTGAAAAGAAAGAATTTGATTCAAAAAGAGAAGAAAGAGAAAGAGTAAAAGTGTTTGAAAAAGGGAATTTACCGAAAGGGGTAGGTACTAAAGGACAAGTGCAGGAGGTGCTAAAGCGGGGCTCGCCTTACCCACTCGGCGCCTCGCCTTTTGAGCAGGTTGGTCGCCGAAGTGGATGCCAATTTGATGGATCTACTGGAATTTTCGGCAAGATCAACCCTGTTCACTGAGTCCAATCGGCGCATCGCCGAACTACCTACCATATAGCCAAGTTTCCTTGTCCGTTTGTAGAGTTTGGCGAGTCCATCTTCAAGTTGGCAAGCTGAACTTCACTTTTTGCAAAGAAACCAAGTCATTTGGCGATCGGAAACTCAAGTTACTCCTAATCTCAAGTTTTAAATTCTTCATTTCTTTTGTTTTGATTCTCAAACGTTCTCAAGAATCCTAAACTGATTTTCAACTCGTAATTACTCTACTTGTTGACTATTGGTTCTTGAATTCACTTCTTTGTTTGTGCCTTTTCTTCTGTTCATTTTTTTACATTTTACTTCTTAGATAACTTCTTGATTCAAGTCCGTTTGCTTTTATCGAGTCGTCCATTTTTCTTGAAATAAGAATCCATTCTGACCAAGAGTAGAAATTTGTACCTTGTGATCAACTGAGTACAAACAACTGTCCACATTAGCCGCGCCAATTTGAGAGGCAATCAAAGGTGTGTAAACACGAGCTATTGTGAGTTCATTTTACTAACGCTAACGTTGTTTGTTGTTTTTGTGAGTTGGCATTTTGTAGGTACAAGTAGTTATAAGGAAGAATGTACTCAATAGCCTCAGACCCATGTAACTATGATATGGGATATGTCAAGGGTCTCGGTACCAAAAGGATTGATTTTCCTATCTTTGAAGGAAGACGTGATCCCGAAGCATATCTTGATTGGGAGTGGCAAAGTGAGCAAGCTTTCCAAAACCATGATTTGAGAGGTCAAGCAGGAAAGCTCCGAACACTCCAAGGAAACACCCACTCATTGACATGGGAAGAATTGAAGGGGCTAATGAGGTTCAGGTATGTGACAAAGGGGTACACAAATCTTTTCACTGTCGATCCAAGAAGCCTAGTTCTTAGGACAAAGGTTGGCTTTTGTGGGGCTTTGGGGATTTACCTTGTCCTCGGTGATGGGTACAATCTAAACTACATCACTCTAGAGGTGGTAGTCTACTTGGAATTACCCAGGACTTATACACCATAGAGGGATGTAAGGTTACCAAAGGGGTAAAGGTCTCCTTCACACACGGTAAATATTATGAGGAGGTTTGGTGTGATAGCCCATGGCCTCTTGTCACTTAAGTTTGGGGGGCCAACTGGTTTAATGAACATAGGGTCCCAAACGAGCAGAACAGGTACAAGTGTGTTGTGGACAATTGGGGAACACCTTTATTTCCTCTTCCTAAGGTGAAAAATGAGAGACAAAATATTGAGAGGAGTAAGGGAAAGCAAGGTGGCAACCTTAGAGTGGAAAAAGGAGAGGTTGAGAGGAGTGAAGTGAGAAGGTTGCCACAATCTCAATCTAACATTTTTGTTCATCCTTCATTTGGTAAGGATTCTTAAGTAGGTACAAGGATGATGAATAGAGGAACACAAGTTCCAAAGCAAGAACCTACAATCGAAGGTGTGATGGATGCACTTATGGGATGTCCCAACATCTAAGGTAAAGAAGATCTTTCTTGCGGGATTTAAGGTACAATAGCTAAATTTAAAACTTTTACCATTGAAAATGAACAAACTGTAAATGATAGTTTGTCTTTATGTGAGCCTATTGCTTCTTTACCATGTGTTGACAATGTACTTGTTGAGAGTGTTGATACACTAGTTGATCCTATTGATGACCGACTTGATTCTTCTAGTAAGATCAATTTGTGTCCACCTAGTGTAGACACATGTTCTTTGAAAGATATTTTATTATCTTGTGATAGTTGTGTTGATCAACCTTCTTGTGAGTGTAGTTCACTGGTTGAGGGTTCTTGTAATGTGATTAAGAAACCTCAATTTGGTGGTGCTAATAATAATGTTGATCATTTGAATAGGAGTGACTCTTTGAGTATATCTTTTATGGAAGGTCTGATTGCTTGCTTGGCTCATAGAGATCATGTGCTTGAAAATGCTTCAAAAAATGATATGTGTCCTTTTGAGGTTGAACTTGCAAGCTTTAATTCTTCCCTAGTGGTTGATCATTCCCTCTTTAAGTACAATATCTTGTTTGAAGATGATGAAATCACTCGTACTGATGTACCTAGTGGTGTGAATCTTGAGATTAGTGTTGTTCTTGATAACTATCCTTTCTATAGCGACCCACTATGGTATGAAGCTTTTCCTCCCAAAGATGGAAATCTCTTCTTGGGAAATGAGAATACTCTTGTAGCGAAGATTGTGATGAGGAGGAAGGTGGTGTCTATTTCTCCCTTACCTCTTCTTCTTGGTGTGTTTCGATTGTCAATGGTATGACCCATGAGTTTGAACCTATTCGTAGTAATATCCATGAAAACACCCTAGAGGAAGTTGACTTAAGAGACACCTTTCTCTATTACTTGATTGCATATGATGATGCTCATGTTGTTGATTGGAGCATGTTGTTGGAAGGAAAGCGTGCACACACCTCATAAATGAAGGTGCACTTGATCCAAGTTTATGGATGACCTTTCCATTTGACCCCGGTAGTGAGCTGAATTGTGAAATTTGTGTAGGAATGCCTGGTCGAAATGAAAGGCATATAGTGGTTGACATTGTTGATTCCTTTCTATACAGGAAAGCTCTTCTTGAGGTTTTACCATCCACCTAAAGGGCCTACATTGTGTGTGGGGAAGGATAGCTTCCCAGACCCCTTTTCTATTTCTTACTCTAAGCATGATCTTGTTGACTGTGCATCTTAAGGGGGTAGGAGATACTCGTAAAGAGTAGGTGAAGTTTGTACCTTCCTTTACTATCTCTTTGCATATGATGAGATCCCTAGTTGGATTAGAAGTGCAGTGCATGTGGATAAGAGTATCATTAAGGTATTTGAACTGGTGGGAGTATCATCTTTTGGGTGGGATTACCATGTTGATGAGAAGAATAACCATTGTCATTGTTCTCCATTATGGGCTTAATAGCCATGACAATAGAGGATGTTTGGTTGCTCCTTGAGTTTGACTCCTCGGTTAAATGTTTTGAATGCTTACCTTTGTACTATCCATCATGCTAGGAGGATGAGCTCTTTGCTTGTGATCTATATGGTTTTACAAGGTTTGGATTCGAGGACTCAACTTTATCTACTTGCATATGATGGTACTCAGGCTTGTGTGAGTAGCATATTTTATGTTAGTAGTGGTATAAATAGAGCAAATGAGAGTCTCATTGACTCGATGCTTTGCAATCCTTTTCCATTGACCCCGGTATCAATTTTAAGTGTGTTGAGTGTGGTAGTAACACCGTCTGTCATTTGCATGATTCTTCTTTTGTGTTATTACTTTATCCAATGTGCTTGAATGAGGTATGTTTACCAATTTGGGTTGGGAATACTTATGTACTTGAACCTGCTCATGAATTGGGAATAATTACTCTCTTGAAGTTATCTAGTGCATTGGATGGGGTCTTAATTTGGGTCAACACTACTTGTGGCTTAGCACTTAGGTATGAAAGTGTTCATGTGTTACTGGACATAAGGGAGGCCTTATGCTTATATGGATGTAGAACCAATGAGGGCTTATATATTAGGTTGTTTAAGTATGTTGGTCCCTACGCTCTACCCCTTTGTCTAAGTTTCATAAGTAGCCAAGTATCTATTACTTTGATGGGTTACAATCCCTTTGTTGATATTTGTGATACTTGGTTATATGTTAAATTTGTGCATCCTTGGCATGGTGATGAAATTGTTAATGCTAACGCTAACATTCATGCCATAAGGATCTTTGTACTGTTTGCTTCCCCTATGGTTTTGAAAGTTATGGATTCGAGGACAAATCCTTTTCAAGAAGGGGAGAATGATGCAATCCAGATTGCCTCAAGACTTTTAACTCATTGCCAAGCTTGGGAACTCTAGTTTATTGAAGGATTGTTCACGAGGATGGAGGTTCTTTGGCTTATATTGGTGGAAAGCAAAGGTTCGCATGTGTGGAATATCGCTTGGGCAAGTGAACGTAAGAGAGTGGCCAACACTAGCACTTTGGCAAGTAAGAGACCTTTGGCGCGTCACCCAATGGCTTGGGCGATAACCTACAGATCGCCTAATGCTACAGGACCAGACCAGGTGCAGGATCTCTCGTCGATCCCTTTGGCGCGTTGCCTAATGACTTGGGCGATAACCCTAGCCCACCTAATATTCCAGGATGTGACTAGAGGTGAAGTCCACGCGGGAAGCATCGCCGACCAGTTGGCGCACCGCCAAGCCCACTTGGCAAGCCTTTTATCCTTTCAGGTCAATTTTGGGCCTTGTTAACCTAAAACTATAAATAGGCCTTTAGGGGTTCATTTTATGATACATTATTTTGAATGTTGAAAATTGAAAACTCATGTTTGAGTGTTGAGAGCTTGGTTAAGCTTTTGTTGCCTTATGTTAGTAACGTTGGTTGCTTGGGATATCGATTCCCTTGAGGTCTTCGTAAGAGTTAGGTGCTTATTGTAGGATTAACGGATTAAGGTCATTGGGTTTAATATACCCTTTGGTTGCTTTTTGTTTCCTCTTTTTGTGTCTATCTATTTTTCTTTACTTTCTCTCTTTGATTTCCGCATTTTAGTGTGATTCCCTTATAGGAATTACATCAACTCTAGCATCCAAATGGCTCCTTATGAAGCTCTTTATGGGAGAAGGTGTAGATCTCCAATTGGATGGTTTGAGGTTTGGTGAATCTGGGTTGATAGGACCAGACTTAGTTCATCAAGCTATGGAGAAAGTGCAAGTCATTCAAGAGAAGTTGAAAACAGCGCAGAGTCGTCAGAATCCTACATTGATGTTAAGAGAAGTTAGTTAGAGTTTGAAGTATATGATTGGGTTTACCTGAAAGTTTTACCCATGAAGGGTGTTATGAGATTTGGTAAGAAGGGGAAACTTAGTCCCCGGTATATTGGTCCTTATAGAATATCCAAAAGGATTTGTAATGTAGCTTATGGGTTAGAGCTACCCTAAGAGTTGGCAGCGGTTCATCAGGTATTTCATGTTTCCATGTTGAAGAAGTGCATGGGAGATCTTTCACTTACCATACCTACTGAAGATATTGGTATCAATGATAGTTTGTCTTATGAGGAGATCCTTTTTTAGATTCTATACCGTCAAGTTCACAAGTTGAGGACCAAGGAAGTAGCATCAGTCAAATTTCTTTGGAGAAATCAGTTTGTTGGAGAAGCTACTTGGGAAGCTAAGGAGGATATGAAGAAGACATATCCACCTCTCTTTAAGCCCGGAGAATTTCCAGACCAAGGTACTAATTCTCTTCTTAGTACTATTTAATTGATATGCTTAATGTGTTAAATTGCTTGTGGGTGTTTGAGTTGAATGTTAGATGTTACACACTTAGTCTACTTAGAGTGATCTCATTCGAGGAAGAATGTTCCCAAGGGGGAGATATTGTAACACCGCGCTATTTGAAAGAACTAGAATTAGAAAGAAATCGTTTTTGGAAATAATCAAAATTGGAAAGTTTCACAAAGTTAAGCTGAGTATGAGTTTTGGTTCAACTTCAAACGACCATAACTCCTAGATCAGGATGAGTTAGGTGTGCTACAACATACCTTAGAAAAGATCTTTGAATTATCTTTCCAACGCCGCCGAGTTTGCACTATTTCGAGTTCTTATGAGGGAGATATGCCCATTTGAAGTTGGGATGTCTAGTTAAGGAGAGTCAAAACCAGATTTTAGAGGGGTATCCTAGTCTTTTCACTACCCAATTAATTAAATTCATTTTTGGTAATTAAGTTGGGGTCTCTACTTATGGGATTCAGTTTACACTATTGAAATTGAGTTAGGGTTTTGAGAGAAGAGAAAAAAAGAGGAGAAAAGAGAAGCAGAAGCAAGGAATCGTCAAGTTTTGAAGCATTGCTTGTGGATTTCATCAAGGGGTGATCCCTACGAGGTATGTGAGATCACATAGCATTGAGTAAGTTCACCCACGCGCTAACCATGATTCAATTCAGTGTAATTGTGTTCTTGAAAGAAAAGATTTTGAGTTCTTGATGGAAATTGTTTAAGTTTCTTGTGGGTTCTTGTTTGTTGAAGTTGTTGAGGAGTTCTTGAGTTTGATTCATGAAATTAGGTGGTGTTTTGAGTAGATTCTTACATATTTTGGTTATGTAGTCAAATCTAAGTGTTTGGGAAAAGAACTAATTAAATCTAGAGGATTTAGCTTTGAAAAATGAGTAAGAAAAATCGTCAAACACCTAGGGAGGGAGCTGGGGCGTCACGCCACTCAGAACGCCCCAAAAGATGTTATGTAGTTGGGGCCCTGGGGCGCCGTGCCAGCTAGTTTAGTTCTGAAGATTTGGGTCTGGCGCCCCATGCCACTTAGAGCGCCAGGGATGCCAGTCTTCTACATTTCCCACTTCTTTCTGTTTGAGTTCCCTAGCAACGTACCTAAGTTTTCTAGTTGATTTCTACACTCTAAGATACGTCTAAAAGTCATGAAATCATCCATAAACATGAGATCATGAGTCTTGAATCCATACTTCAATTCAAGGAAAGTTAAGAGTCAAATCAAGAGAAGTTCATAGAGTCTTCCAAAAGTCTCTTACAAATGTTTTAACTTTTTTTTATAGTTTGATTTTTGAATTGAGTAAAGACTAAGATTTAAGTTCATTTCGTCAAAATATTATAAGGGAACAAAGTATTCCCAAGAGTTAAAATGTTTTCACATTCAAACAAGAGAGGAAACACCGATTTCCAAGAGAGCCTTTGAGCTAGTTTTTGAGTAATTATCTCAAACCACAAAAGAGTTTTTGTTTTTAAAACATATGAGCTGAGTATATTTTGGGAGTAGTGTTGAGCACCGATATGGGGACGAGTTCATAATAACTCAAGTCTCCATAAACCATGTAGCCATCGTGGGTAGAATGGGTCATACTTTTTAGATGATTCCTTAATGTGTTTTAGCATAGACTAGTGGATCCACTTAGTTGAGGCGTTCTATATCACGGCAAGTTATAGGAAAGTTCTGGCAGCGTGGGTGAGACACTGTATCATCACATTAGCTCATAGTGATGGTTATCGGTTAGACAAACTCCCACGATATTATATTACTTTATATGTAAACTGAGTTGTTATTGTATTTTTTTAACACATTGAGTTGTCACCTACTGTTTTAAATGCTTTGTATAAACTGCACCTTTATTGTTGTTTTACTTTGCATTTGAGTTGAGTATATATGAGTTGAGTAAAGCTAAGGTAAGTGTTCTTTCCATATTCCTTTCAAGATTATGTCATGTTTTATTTTCCCTTCGCATGCTCGTACATTCAATGTATAGATGTCATTTGTCCTGCATCTTTTTATAATGCAGATACAGGTAACCGGGATCAGCATCTAGCACATCGTTGATTCTAGTTGAGCTTCAGAGTTGTTGGTGAGCCTCCTTACTTTCGGAGGATCCCTTTTATTTCTTTCATTATGTTTAGTTCACCCACGTTCATCTCAGTTGTTAAAGGCATCATAGACAGTCAGATGTTAGTTCTTTAGTATTTCATTTTCATTCTATTATGTTGAGACTTAAGTTGCCACTTTGGCCAGTGAATGTTATTTTAATACATTCTCAGTTATCCTTGAGTTTTCAATTTACTTTTAAAGGTACAATTATGTTGAGTTAATTCTTCCGCTGAGTAAGTAAGTCAGGCCAAGGGTTCGCTTGGGGCCAGCAATGGTGCTCGAGTGCCTGTCCCTCCCAGGGTGTAGGCTCGGGGCGTGACATGGAAGGAGCCAATGGTGAAGGTAGGTGAGGCAATAAAGGCAGAGGTGGAGGAAATGGTGGTGGTGACGATGATTTCTCATACTGCAGTGGCACATCAGTATAGGAGAGGATGAACGCAGTTATGAATTCACATTTTCTTGCAACTGCACAAAAAGACAATAAATAAATAAATAAAAAGACTCTCAATGTGTTCCCCAATATTTTCTCCAAATTGAAATTTTCACGAAGAAATAATTAGGGATGAAAAATTATTGAAGAAAGAAGAAAATTTGTTTTAGAAAAATAAAATTAACTAGTTAAATACATGTGTATTTCATCACAAGACATAGAATGAATATGGTGTTTTAAGGTCCAATTTATTTCTTTTTAAAGTAGCTCAGAGAAGGTAGAGGGGTAATATGACCCTAATAAAATATAGGTGTGCAATTGGAAATTGGCTAATACGTTGGAAGAGCATTACTATTTTCTCTAATAAGATATAGGGAACCTTAATAATGAGGAGGGCTGGGATTTTGATGCTCTTCAGGATGTTGTTCATGAATATGTAGTGGACCATATCAAACATAATATGAGGTTTCTACAACATGGAGATTTAGCAGGAAAACCCTGGTGGACCAAATCTAGTACTGCATATTTCAATGTTAAGACTGTTTAGGAAGTGCTAAGGAAAAAGGAGAATGTCAGTGAAGACTTCAAATCTTTATTGGTGAAAGGTTTACCTTTCAAGTTTTCATTTCTAGCCTGAAGGATTTGGCGAGGTAAAGTACATGTGGGTAACTTAATGCATGCTTGGAATCCTAATATCTTTATGAATTGTAGGTGTTGTAACATTCCTGAGAATGGATGTACTAATCATTTGTTCTTGAGAAGAGAGATTGCAAGCAGAATATGGTTTTATTACTTTGGAGCTATAGAGGAAGGTTCTCTCTTTATTCTCTTGAGGGACATACTTGATAGGAATTTTTGATTCCTCTTCAATGATCTGGAATTTCACTCAGATGAGGCTTAGTGAAAAACTAAATTGATTCAAGTTAGCCCAACCAAAGAGCTACTGGAATAATTGGGGCCATGTTAAATGTAAAATAGATGGTGAGAAGATAGTGGTCCACTGATTGTAACGATAGGATAAAGCTAATTTATCAGGTTATTCCTATATTTATAATGTGGTTTTTGTGGAAGATGAGAAATATTATACTAAATGGTGGATCTTATTCGATTGGAAAGGTGATTTGGGAAATTAATAACACTATTATGAAGTTCATTAAGCTCACGTGTAAGGGTAATTTTGGTTTGAATAAATGGTCTCTAATTGTGCAGTATCTGGAAGGGTATAGAGTAGTCTATAACTTCAAAGTGGTCAAAATGGGTTCCACCTCCGATAAATTGGTTTAAAGGTAATATTGATGGTGCTTCTAAGGGCAACCCTGGACCTAGTTCAACTACTTTTTTTGTATTAGAGATTATGAATGAAATATAATTGTAGTTAAAGGGGTCAAACTTCAGGAAACCACCAATTTGATTGTGGAAGCCATAGACATAAGAGAATGCTTGATGTTTTGTAGAGACAATATGTTGTCTCATATTAGTATTGAGACTGATTCTTTGGCAATGGTTCATATTTTAGAGGGACAGTGGATTTGGAAGTCGGCTTTATTCAGAATTTGAAGGGAATTGTGTCCATAAGAGTACAACATTTCCTTGGGGAAGGAAATACTCTTACTGATTATTTTGCTAACTTAGTTTTTTATTTTGCAGGTAACTATCTGATTAATTCTATACAATAAGTTCTCAATGAAGGCAGGAAGATTATATACATGGATAAAGGTGGTACTCCTAATATCTGAAGATTTTTGGTGGAACAATTTGTTGATTTACTACTTGATGCAGATTCAACTTTTTTAGAGGCATAAAAGTTTATAGAATAGTATTCAGTGACTATAGTAATGTCTAAAGAAATTTTGTTATTGTTTAGTGTTTTGCATCTGGTAAGAGCTCTGAGGTGTCCAAGGAATACCTAACCAAGACATTATTATTAATATTGGGTACCTGTTTTATTATCTATATTGTTGCGTCTTTCGAATCTGCAGAGAAATTACATTGTATCATATATTTCAAGATTGTCCTCTAAAAGTGTGATTTATGTTTTAGACTAAAATTTAGATGGTATTATTTATTTCTTTTGAGATTCAATCCATCAAATTTTAGTTTAGGAAATTTATACATAAAATTAGAATTGACTGTAGATTGTTTTGTTCCATCACTTTAGCATAAAGAAGCGATCTAGTGCATGCATAGTGACGATATCAATAGATCTAGTAGTATCTGATAATTTCTTACATGAGGCAAGATCCTCTATGAGGTCGCTCAGAGAACACTCATCAATCTTGAAGCTTTGAGGATCTTAGCTCCTGTTGCGAGATAGAGAAGAGTGAATTTCTTTTCACTTTCAGCTAGAAGTGAAGATGGAGATTACCTTCCAAGTTGATAGTGGTGTTTTCTCAGGGGGTTGGACGACAACAAGTAGCTCACACGTTTAATTATGGTGCTTTCTTTGGGGATCGGAAAATGACAGCAACTTTGCCTTCCTCCATGACCGGCTTCTTCCAGCAGATTTGTTCAAGAAATGTAGAGTGACATTCCACTTCTTTGTTTATTTGGTCCTTTTTTCTTATTTTCACTTTTGTCTTATTGGACCAGGCCACTTTTGGGCCTGGTCTTGTACAAAATGATGTTATATTTTTCATTCAAGGGGATCTATGGCCCGACATTAAATTTTTTTAAAAAATATCTCTAATACAATATTACATGTTTGCTATAACATAAAAATTCTCAGATTTGAACTTGGGATATATTTGGCCCTTTTTTTGTTTTTTAATGATAAATTTTATTGAGTAATTTTGAAAGATAAAAGCCTAAGTTAAGTAATTTTATTAATACTAAATAGAGTGACTTATTAAATATAAACTCATTTTTAGCCTAAGTATTGGACTCATGTGTTCTTGCATACGTTATTTGTACACGTTGAGAATATATTAATGAAGCAATAAAAGATGTATGTGAATCTCGATTGCCGCACAATCGGGCGAAATCTCGCGTGTACGAAAACTGCCACTGTGACACTAGGCTGGTTTTAAGACCATCTCCAATCCAACACTAAATTTTATACCAAATCTTAAATTTGGTATAAAATTTTGGTGTTTTGAGCTCCAACCCACACCAATTTTAACACCGAATTTGGTGTGAATAGTGTTACATCAAATTTGGTGTAACACTATTCATCACACCATTTCACTTTTTGAATATTTTAATATTATTTCATTATACAAACTTTTAATTAAACATTATATAAATTGTATGTTTTAATTAAATCTCTTGTATATTTAATTATTTTTTATGTAATATTTTTATAATATTAATTTTAGATATAAAATTTAGCTTTTTTTTAAATTATTTTTTCTATAGATGACTTTTTTAAAAATTAAATTTATGTTAATTCTACTATAAATTATAATTGGATATAACTACAATTAACCTTCACAAAAATTAAAAATGCAAACATATAATTTTTTAAACAAATAATACAATGTACTTAAGAATAACCGAAAATAATAAACATTCAACAAAGTAGTAGTTGACATACATCAAAATTGAAATATAAAATACATAGTAATTTTAAAAAGTACAACAAAACATAATAATTTAAAAAAATTACAACATTAACTTAATAATCTGACATATTCTTTCCGGATCCATCAATACTATTAAAATATGAATTGTATGGGGTATAATAAAGTATACATCAATACTTTATTTAATTGTATTTCATTAATGATTTCACTTTTATTTGTATTATCCATT
>JAJOOR010013881.1:0-16852 GCA_036250505.1 Solanum acaule | reverse complement strand
GAGGATTAAGAGAAAGAAAATTATTCTAAGAGAGTGAGAAAGCATAAAAAAAAAAGATCTTACCTGGCTCAAGCAACTTACCAGACAACTATGCGTTTGCCATGCTAAATAGTGTAAGAAAAAGTAGAAAGTTAAGAGGTCATAACGGAAATTAATTAGAACAATTACATACTCCGTATTTAAGTAGTATTATTAGCCAATATTAAATGTGTGGCTTTTGAGTTTTTCATTTTAATTGAGAGAGCTAATAAAGAAATAATTTTCGATTTTTTGTAATATAGTATATTTAATATAATTAAGAGTGTGTGAATAGTGATTTTGAGATTTTTTTTAAACATAGCATAGGAAAAACCATAAAAGAAGAAATTGAGAAATATTATAGGAAAGAGAAGAATAGCATTAATGATGAAAGAAATTAAATAAGGCTATTTTCAATATTCAGTACAATCTCAATTTAGGAAAATAAATTAATAGCATTAATAGTAAAAGGAATTAAATATGGCTGGCTTTAATGTTGTTTAAAATTTTAAGATGAAATTATATATCTTATAATGATAAAATGTGAAATCTACAACTACAAATGAAGATCTAATTTGAGAGAGAAGAGAGATGTGAGCTGTGAACTGATTTCATTGATTGGAAAACTAAACTTACAATGCATTATGTACGTACATATATACTTGACCCTACTACATTCACAACCTATCATATTCTGACACATGTCAATAATAACAGAATTAGTTACACCCAACAATAACTAACTGCTAAGCTCTAACAGTGAATAACAACTATCAGCTAAGCTGTAACAGTGAGATACCCTATCAAGTTACTCCACTATCCTCACTATCTTCAAAACTCCTTCTCAAACTAGGTGTGGTGAAAACATTCAGAACACCAAGTTTGGATAATAGCGAGTCATGTTGCATTCTTCCCAAAGCTTTGGTTAAAATGTCTGCTTGTTGGTGTTGTGTTGGGATGTAGTTGGTATTGATCAACCTTTGTTGGATCTTCTCCCTAATGAAATGGCAGTCAATTTCGATGTGTTTAGTTCTCTCATGAAACACAGGGTTTGCAGCAATTTGAAGTGCTGTTTTGTTATCACAGAACACAGATACTGGTTCCTCAATCTGAATACTCAATTATTTGAATAAATTTGTCGCCCAAACAATTTCTGTTGTTAGACAAGCCAAGCTTCTATATTCTGCTTCAGCAGAACTTCTTGAAACTGTAGCCTGTTTCTTGGATTTCCAGGAAATAAGGGAATCTCCCAACTTCAGTAAATAACCTGTCACAGATCTTCTGGTATTTAGACATGCTGCCCAGTCTGCATCACAAAAACCAGTGAGTTTCATCTTCTTCTGTGAGGACATAAGTAATCCCAATCCATGTTGATTCTTGATGTATCTAAGAACTCTAATAGCAGTTTGCCAGTGCTGAGCTTTTGGTCTTTGCAGGAATTGACTGAGAGTTTGGACTGTGTATTCAATGTCAGGTCTGGTGATGGTTAAGTACAACAACTTGCCAATCATTCTTTGATACTGAGTAACATCCGGATGCAACTCCTTCTCACTGTCATCTGCAGATGCTGTAGTGAGCTTCACATTACATTCCAAAGGGGTGAGGGCTATCTTTCCGGCAGTAATACCAGCTTCAACTAATAGTTCCAATGCATATTTTCATTGGTTCATAAGAATTCCTCTTTTTGATCTGCTGAACTCTATACCGAGGAAGAATTTTAGTTCTCCTAAATCCTTTATCTTGAACCACTTATGCAAAATGTCCTTAGTGTTCTGAATTAGTTCAACATTATTCCCAGTAATAAGAAGATCATCTACATAGACTAAAATTATAACCAAATTAGTCTCTTGCTTCTTAGTGAATAATGAATAATCCAAATGACTCTGACTATATCCAGACGCCAATAAGGCCTCAGTAAGTTTAAAATTCCATTGTCTTGAAGCTTGTTTGAGCCCATAAAGGAATTTCACAAGCTTACATACCATAGGCTGGGCATTAGCAACCTGTAGACCTTTAGGCAATTTTATGAATACCTCTTCTGTGAGATCACCTTGCAGGAAAGCATTGTAGACATTCATTTGGTATATGCACCAATTTTCTGCAGCAGCTAGTGCAATAACAGTCCTTACTGTCACCATTTTTACTACTGGAGAAAATGTTTCTTGATAATCTATCCCAGCAGTTTGACTATACCCTTTTGCGACCAATCTGGCTTTGTACCTTTCTACTTCACCATCTGTCTTATATTTGATTTTGAAAATCCATTTGCAACTAATCACAGGCTTCCCTTGTGGCCAAGGAACTAGATTCCAAGTGCCATTATCATCAAGGGCCTGCAATTCTTGTTGCATTGCTGTCATCCACTTCTCATCTTGTATAGCTTCTTCATAAGATGTTGGCTCATTTACAGCTGAAAATTTGCTCAAACATGCTTTGTATGTGGGAGATATGTGCTGATATGAAACACAATTTGACAATGAATGAGGTTTCTTCTTGCCAGTAGTGATATAATCTTGATGCCATGCTGGTGTGATTACAGTTCTACTAGACTTCCTAGTAACAGTGGTGGTTGGTGGACTTTCAGGAACATTAACAGTATCATTCAATGAGTCTGCAGTGTCAGCTACTGTTATGGATGCATCAGAAACATTAAGTATATGATCAACAACATTAGTATCTGCAGGAACTTGATCTTGTTCTGGTTCTAAAGACGGATTGATGTTTGGGAACAATGGAAGTGAATCCTCATGCATTTTCTTCAAAGGAAACACATACTCCTTAAACACCACATCCCTACTAACCATGAACTTTTTGTCAGCAATATTACAAAGGATATACCCCTTCTGGGTCAGAGAATAACCCATCATAACACAAGCAGTAGCTCTGGGAGAAAATTTGTCTCTCCTAACCAGTGTGGTAGCATTACACAGAAAGCCAACAGTCCTTAAATGATCCAGCTTAGGCTTCCTTTGATGGAAAACCTCATAGGGAGATTGAACTTACAATGTAGGAGTAGGTAACCTGTTGATTAAGTAGACAGCTACTACAACACATTCTCCCCAAAATTTAATAGGTATACCACCCTGGAACATAATACTTCTTGCTACTTCCAACACATATCTATGTTTTCTTTTCACCACTCCATTTTGTTGAGGAGTGTGTGGACAACTGCTTTGATGGATTATGCCTAAAGTAGCAAATAATTCTTTGCATTCAAAGTTAAAAAACTCACCTCCATTATCTGATCTAACATTCTTCACATGGTGATTAAACTGAGTTTTAATCATTTGAAAGAAAGACTTCAAAACAGTAACAACATCATATTTTAGTCTAAGCAAATATAGCCATGTAGTTCTAGAATAGTCATCAACTATGGTGAGGAAATACTTGAAACCTGAATGGGTGTTGATTCTATGTGGCCCCCAAACATCAATATGTATCAATTCAAATACAGAACTACTTCTAGCTGTGGACATAGGAAATGGCAATCTTGTTTGCTTAGCTAATAGACATACAACACAATCATTAACATGTTTATCAGTAATGAGAATTAATTTCTTCAAAATAGTAGTTGCTGGGTGACCAAGTCTATTGTGCCATAACATGCCATCAACTTCATTGGTCTTTATGTGCATCAACTTTGCACTGGCTGCATTCATGTTTCTTCCATCTCCAACACCTTTATTCAATAGAAAATATAAACCTCCTGTCTCCTTACCAATCCCCTTGACCTTCCCAGTTAACAGGTCCTGAAATACACAAAACTCAGGAAAAAATCTTATTGAGCAGTGTAAATGCCTGGTTAACTGAGAAACTGAAAGTAGATTATATTTAAAGTCAAAAACCACTAAAACATCAGCTAACACATCATCATTGTCCCACCTATAACTGCCAGTATGTGTTACTGATGCAGTACCTCCATCAGGTAATTGTACATGATTTTGATCACTTTGTGCTAATGCAACTATGTCAAACAAGTCATCTAGTGATGCTGTTATATGCTTTATTGCACCAGTGTCTACTACCCAATGTTTAAGCTTATTATTGATAGAAGATGAGTGAACCATACCTGCTTGATTGACTGCTGGAATCACAGAATTCTCCTTGTTTAATAGCCTGAGAATTTGACCATATTGCTCCTGTGTAAATGTGAGAGGTGTTTGGCCAATTGAATCATTCTCAACAACATTAGCATTTGCCAGCCTATTAGCATTATTTCCAGACTTCTTCCTGAACTTGTAATCTGGTGGATATCCAACAACACGATAGCAAGTTTCCTTAGTATGTCCCTTCAGTTTACAGACCTCACACAACAAAGTGTAGTCCCTCTTTGGCTTGTAGAGTCCTGATTGTTGGTGACCTCTATTAGCATATAAAGCAGTAGAAGTCAAGGCACATACATCTCCTCCTGAATAAGCACTACCACTAGTGTGTGAAACAACACATGCATCTCCTCCTGAATAGGAACCTCCACTAGTGTATTGTCTTTGATCCTTGCCAACATACAGTGCAGTAGAAATGCCCAAATCTCCTCCTGAGTATGAACCTGCTGTTACTCGTTGACTCTCGTCTGAAATGATCATCGAATATGCTTTGTTCACGGAGGGTAATGGAATCATCATGAGAATTTGACTACGTGCCTGAGTGTATGACTCATTGAGCCCCATAAAAAATGCAAACAACTTCATATATTGCAAGTGACTCGCATATACTATGGATTTGTCACAACGACATGAAGGAGGTGCTACAAGGGCATCAAATTCATCCCAAAGAAGTCTCAGCCGTGTGAAATAGGCAGAAACAGATAAGGTACCTTGTGTGATAGTGCAAATCTCTCGATGCAACTGATAACTTCTCGATCCATCAACCTTATCGAACCTCTCCTTTAAATCAGCCCACACAGTTGCAGCATCAGTGGCATAGATAATTCCACTCATCAATTCCTTCGAGACAGAGTTCAGAATACATGATAATACAAATGCATTGCATTTTTCCCACTGTTCTTCCAAAACAGTATTGTAATCACTCTTTTTACAGGTACCAAATACGAATCCAACTTTGCTTTTGGCTCTGAGAGTAAGGAGCATCGATCGGCTCCACAATGAGTAATTCTCCACGCCTATAAGCTGAATTGAAGTCAATATTGAACCTGGAGTGTCAAAAATAAAAATAAATAAATATTGAAGATAGTGAGGATAGTGGAGTAACTTGATAGGATATCTCACTGTTACAGCTTAGCTGATAGTTGTTATTCACTGTTAGAGCTTAGCAGTTAGTTATTGTTAGGTGTAACTAATTCTGTTATTATTGACAGGTGTCAGAATATGAAAGGTTGTGAATGTAGTAGGGTCAAGTATATATGTACGTACATAATGCATTGTAAGTTTAGTTTTCCAATCAATGAAATCAGTTCACAGCTCACATCTCTCTTCTCTCTCAAATTAGATCTTTATTTGTAATTGTAGATTTCACATTTTATCATGGTATCAAAGCAGCAAATCCACAGTTGATTCACTCGTTGTTGTTAACGATCTACTTCCTGCAATTCTCTGTTTTCTGTGATCTAAATTTTGGGAAAAAACAGTGAGATATCCTATCAAGTTACTCCACTATCCTCACTATCTTCAATATATAAAATTAGGAAAAAGGCTAATAAACCACAAAAAAAGATAAATAGAATTCAAGCTCATAGAGAGCGTCACGTCACTGTTTTCATATTCAGCTTTATTATTATATATAGATTTTAAACTATTTTAACTTATTGGAAAAGTTTTCAAATAAGTCTTTAGACGGATATATTCAAATACACATATTTGACTTTGATTTGTGAAGTTATACTACATTGAAAATTCTCATTCACTCCTCTCAAGTCAATTTTTCAAGCGGTTATTTTTATGTGAACTTTAAATTTTAATGTACATGTATGTTCGCAGTGTTTCAGAATTTTAGAGAACAATCAGTTAAAAAGATTCGCATTATAATCAAATTGGAATTGCTTTTAAAATAGTAGTTTATCACGACATAATTCTCCACGATTCAAGAAAATATGTGAACATTATTCTTTACAGTTTAAATAGAATAAAATGATTTTGCAGAAATCTTTTGTATATTGTTTTTGGGATATTTTTTACGCACAATAGCTTATCACAACACAATATTTTACCATTCGAAAAATATGAGAACGTAATTGTTTTTGTATTTCTTTTGGGTGAAGACAAATATAAAACATGTCCAGCCCATGTGTCATTTGTGTACATCAAAGTTATTCTCAACAAAATAATGCATTCTAAGACATTTATTTTAATTTTCATGATAGATATAAAGCAGCTAAAAGATAAATATTCTTCAATTGTATATCTTGACTCCTTTTTTTTTTTTTTTGTGCGTGTGAATTATTTATAGTTTGGATATCTAAACTCAAAAGTCATGATTGTTGTTGTAAAACCAATAAAATCATGTGACAAATTATTGGATTCTTCTCTCTCTTATAAAGTGTTTCTATATGTAGTGGTAAATGATACCTAAATAATTTTTATACAATATTTATAAATTTATCATTTAAATATTATGTATAATTAATATATAAATAATTTTTATTCTATTTACAAATTTAAGATAATATAAAATTAATAAATAAATGCAAATGACAGTCTTGATAGAGTTAGCCAATAAGAAAGTACAAAATGCTAAATGATGGGAGTGTGGGATTTCTGTCCTACTGAATACACAACAACCAAGAAATTGCTATCCTTTCTCTTGGCTTTCTACACTTAAAACATTTTTTGCCCCTTCATAATTGTTGGAGCCAGTATTATATTAGTTCTATTTTGTTCTCTAAAACGGACAAATTATTACTTAACATAATTTTCTGTCTCATTGTATTAGTACCTTATTTGATAGGAAAAATTATATATAAATGGGTCATAAAATATAATTATATGTTATCTTTTAATTTAAAGTAATTCAAGAAATACATATTCTTTCAAAAAAAAATCCAGCCTATACCTCATTTATTAAGGCTGATAATTTTCGCTTAACTGGTACTAAATCAGTATCATATACTGTAATGGTATTATTAAGACTGATAATTTTACTTAACTGATATATATACACATAAGCACGTACTATATTGGTATCATTAATGTTTATTTTCAGAAATTACTCATTAGTCACTGATACTATAAGAATATATGTATATTGTTGTGGTATCATTAAAGTTTCTTGTTCAAAAATTACTTATAAGTCAATGATACTATGAGAGTATATGTATATTGTTGTGGTATTTTCTGTCAATGATACTATAAGAGTATATATATATATATACACACTCTTATAGTATCATCGACTAGTGAATATTTTTTTAACAGAAAACCTTAATAATAGCAATACAATATGTATGTATATGATTTAGTATCAATTAAATGAAATTATTAGCGTTAATGAAACAAATACAATATATAATATTGATTTAGTATTAGTTAAGCGCAATTAGTTTGGGATGGATATATACAGGGGCGGAGCCAGCCTTAAGTTAGAGGGTTCATCCGAACCCCCTTTGGCGGAAATTTTTACTATTTATACATGGTTAAAATTATTTTTTATGCTTATATAATAGATGTCGAACCCCCTTCGATTAGTTCGTGTGTTTAGTTCTTCAGATATTGAACCCTTTTATTAAAAATCTTAGCTCCGCCACTGGATATATAGTGTAATTATTTAGTAGGTATGAATGTAAAGGGTTATATGTTTGTAATTATTTTGCTTTTATAAGGTATTTGCTTAGTTTCCCCTATTTAATAACTCATCAACGTCCGGATGCAATGAGATGAATAAATATCTTCATTTTTATTAGAAATTTTAAATTTATATATTTGATTATTTTTTTTTTTAATAAGGAGCACTTTATTCCTCAAGAGATTTATTTAATGGAAATATAAACTAGTTGAACTAGTGAGTTTGAAATACTTTGAATCCAAAAAAAACTTATCCACATATTTATGAAGAAAATCCTAGTTACTTAATTGTATTTGACTTCAATCGCAAATCTATTATTTCTTACTCATTTTTTTTCCGTAAGTTCTCCAAGCCAAAAGTGAATCAGTACAAGTAGAACTGTCAATATGGGCTGGCCCACCCCATTCGGGGCAACCCATACAAGCTTTGAAATTTGACGGGCCAGACCGGGCTAGTCCATTTTTTGTGTGGGCCAGAAAATGGTTGGCCCAGCCCACAAGTATGTGGGCTACGGGCTTTTTCGGGTCAGCCCTCTTTTCTTACAAAAATATTTTTTTATAATTTTTAAAATCAAATTATAATTTAAAAATATTAACATAAATATCGACAAAACAATATTATATGGTGTTAGTGTTACTATTTGTTAATCAAATACACAAATAAAATTATCTTTATAATATTTATTAAGTTTGATTTCAAGTAAAAACATAAATAGCTAAATAGAAATATCAACCTAATTGTTTTTCAATGATCATAATAAAATTCAAAAACTATGACAATATTCCATAGGCTATGATCTATGTAGTGATTCCCTAAAAATTTTAGGGGATTTTTATTTTATGTAGTACATATTTTATAAACATAATTTGTATTTAAATTGTAATATTCCAAACTTTAAACAGATATTGAGTTTAGACTCTTGTTATTTTCAATACTCTATCTTATTTTTATTTTTTAATTAATTTTTATTTGGCCTACGGGCCAGCCCTATCCATATTTGTCAAGCCCCACAAATCGGCAGGTTTATTCAAGGCGGGATAAAAACCCCTTTTCTTAAATGGGCTTCGAAAATCGTAGCCCAGCCCTATCAAATCACGGGTTAGGCCAGGCCGGCCGAATGGGCCTAGCCCATATTGACGACTCTAAGTACAAGTGTGAGTTCTATGATATCAATACTTTGGGTTTGAACTTCTTTCTCTTTATCAGAATTTTGTTGGCAAAGACAAAGCTATGTGGGGGTTCGTGAGTTTGGACGAACTCAATAACTTTTTTGTTAATCTTATATTTGTATTGAAAAATTAAATAAATATATATTGTATATTAATGTAAACCTCATAACAAAATTGATTGATGACTTAATGATAAAAAATACATTGTAAATATGTTTTTCAAGCTAGTATCGTGGGCTCGCCTGTTGAGTCTCAAGACTTGGGCTTGTTTCAATTTGTAACCCAGTCTATTTCATAAAAGAAAATTTGGCACCATATGACAATTGTGCTTCATAAGTGACATAAAACAATTGAAGTTTAAAAAACTGACCCTCGATATTTTCAAAGTTCGATAATGAATTGCCCGAAAAGATGAGGACTCCTAAAACATGGCAAAGAAAAGATGAGTTCGACACGTTATATAGTACTCCACAAATCAGTTGTTATTTGCTCCTCTTTATAATTTATAGATGTCTAGTTTTTTTTATGTGTCGTTGTAAGGTAGTAATCATAACTCATCATGTTCAATTTATTATATTTAGATTGAATCGACCTTTTCACATCTGCTTAGGTCGAGGTTTGAGCATTTCTGATTATTTATTTTTTTTAAATTTGATGGAGAAAAGGAATATCATGTATACATTTTGTCAATTACTAATAGTCTAATATACATTCATATACACATCTTGTGAATTAACACATGTATTATGTAGTACTACACATACATTTGAATATACATGTTAAACTAGGTCTTAAGTCTAACTCACATCCCAAAAGCTAGCTCAAAGGGAGAAAGATTGCCCAAGCCTTATAAGGAGTTCACCCATCTCATTAATCATCAATGTGAGACTTTTATCATTCTTTAACACATATTGTGAAAATAGACAATCTTTTTGAAATAAATATATTGTGAAGAACGGATGCCAAAAACTAAATCTTCAAATATGCATACAAATGATAAGAATATATATATAATGTAGTATATACATAAAGTAACACTTCATTTATCCATTAAGTTCATCTGTTTGCATTGAAATTTAAACACTTATTTGATTTGAATAAGTTTCAATTTATGTTTGAATCGATTTATATTAAGCGGTTCCAAAATAAAATAACTTTTAAGTACTTTTGTAACGCTTGAATAGAAGAAAAAAGAAGAAGCTTTTAAGCACTTGTTTTAAAGTCAAAAAATAAAAATAAGTTAAAAATTACAAGTTATAATTCCTAACTCGTGACTTAGCATTGTGCCTAGGGGTGTCAAATGGGCGGGTTGGGTTGAAATTGGAGATATTAAAATGGGTTGAAATAAAAATCGGGTTGGGTCTTGACCCGCTCAAGTTTACTTTGGGCTCAAATGGGTTGGGTTCAAATGGGCTAAAAAACGAGTTGGGTCTTGATCCGATTAATCTCAATAATTTTAACATAGTGATATTTAACTTTTATAATCACAATTCAAATTTCAGTTCAAGTTTTTTTTTTTTTTTAAAAGTAACAAATGAATAGATAAATCCTAAAAGATGTTAAATAGATAATAATTCATACCTTTAATATAGGAACATATCTTAGTAAAGAGTTTTAAAACGGGTTGCAATTGAAGATTGAATTGGGCTCAATTGAGGATTCTCTTAAAATGGTTGAGATTTAACCTAATTCAAATTATCTTGAGCCCAACCCTTAAAATTCTGAGCGAGTTACCTATGTTTGCGTTCATTTTTGACTCCCCTAAATTTGTGCCTATAATTTTAGTTCTATCCTCATATTCTTATTATACTCGCCCATAATCCAAAAAAAAAAAAAAACAAAGGAAAAGAAAGACGTCATATGTTAAAAATTCTGTTGACAATTTTAAATATGATACGTAATAAGTTTTTTTTATTTAAAAAAATTATAGTATAGGATTGTCCTTACAAATATAAATAACAATATAAAAACCTTTCACATTATAAATACAATTTTTATGAAGTGCAAAATAAATTATTTGGAGTGTCACACTTGAAGTGTGTCTATTGAAATAGCAACCAAATCATCAATAACCAAACACACAACCTTCCAAAATAAGCTAGCGTTACACCTTACACGTTAGATAACATCAGAACTGCTCTTTTGGTACTTTTTAGCCATAAATAAATAAATAATAAATAATACAATAAGAAGCAGCCACGTGGAATACCTCATGAGCTCAGATCACTACCGTACATAAATTCCTTGTGATCACAGTTTCAACAGTGAAAAAGTCAGTTTTGCCCTTTAAAGGAAATTTTCCACTAATATTTTTCCCTTTCGCGCGTCCACCATAACCACGTCTCCCTCCCAATTTTCGCTTCCGCTTTCGAATTTCGCAACAATCTTGGAGCCAAAGCTTCCAATTTTTTTGAGAGAGTTTTAATATATTGTTTTTAATTATTATTTTTTGGATTAAAATAGTGGATAATAATAAAACTTGTACTTTATTTTTGCTACTATATACTATATCCCTCTTGGACATATACATGTCAAATTTCATCTGTATATTTATGAAATCTTGTTCTTCGCGACTCACAAATTTCAGATACATCTGATTCTCTTCAAGCTTTGATTTTTATCTGATTTGTCTGAACTTTTTGTCCTTCAATTTCACCGGTCATAGAATTCTTCTGGATTTTTGCTTTAACCTGGTTTCGCTCTTTTGGGATTGTTAGTACAATTTGAAAAATTGTGAATGTTAATTGGATTGTGTTTCGGTAACTGATTGATTCGTTGAAGTGGTGAGTTTTTGGAGCAGTTGATGTTTGTTTCGGGTTTGAATTGGCGTTGGGATTTGCAGAATTGGGGATTTTGGTTTGACGGATTTGTTGTTTCAATTCGATAATTAGGGTTTTGGTTTTGGAATTGGAATGGGTGAGGATTTTCTAACGTACAACTTCGGGTGCTACGGGTACAACTACTCGTAGAGGAATTTTGATGAAGACAAGGATGATGGTGAAACGGACGGTGAAAGTGGAAATGCCCGAACTCAAGCGGTGCAAAGCGGAGGGTAATGACAGCGGCGGCGAGGGAGAATCGTGTTCGGGAAGTCCGAAGCAATTGAAAACTGATGAACTCTTCACAGTGCCTATAAGGGAATTAGAAGATTACCGCACTAGTTTGGTAGATTCATTTTGTAGAGAAGCTATGAGTTACGCGGGTGAAGTAGAATCAAGCTTGGTTTTAGCTGGAGCTTCGAGAAGTTTGGATAAGGCTTTGGAGGTTAATAATAGTAAGCCTCCACTTTTGAAGTCTTCTCGTGGTCGCATTCAAGTGCTGCCTTCAAAGTTCAATGACTCTGTTTTGCCTTCGTGGAGGAAAGAAGAAAATCAGGAAGAACAAGAACTACTATGTTTGAATGAGAAGGACGAAGGGGCAGTTTTGCCTCGGAAGAAAAGGTTCAAGCTTGAACGGTCTAATGTAGATATGCATTTTTTTAAGAATCAACTTATTCATTTGCCTAGTTCTGTAAAAATTGAGGATAGGGAATTTTCTTCTATTCAAAGTAAAGATTGTTCTAGAAGTTCCGTGACATCGATAGGTGAAGGTGGTTCTTCAGTTGTGGTGGAGAGTGGTGAGTGCAAACTGAGGGTGAAGAGAGGCTCTTTAAGGGCGGATAATTTTACTAAGGAGAAAGTTGGAAAGAAAAAGGATTTCTTTGAGCCCGGGGATTTTGTTTCGGGAGACATAGTGTGGGCAAAATGTGGAAAAAATTATCCTGCTTGGCCTGCTGTAGTGATTGACCCGTTATGCGAAGCACCTGAGGCTGTTCTAAGGGCTTGCATTCCAGGCACTATCTGTGTGATGTTTTATGGCTACTCCAGAAGTGGGCAAAGGGTAATCTCTCTTTCTTGATTAGTAAATTTTTTATTGGTATGGCGGTATGATTTTTGGGTTTACAAGTATATAAGCAAAAGGGTAACAACTTTTATTTTTGTAAAACTCAAAAAGATTAAGTGAACATTCTTATGCCTTGGTACATTGACATACTTGTATACGGATTAGAACTTCTAAACTATTGTCTGTGTAGGATTATGGGTGGGTCAAAGCTGGAATGATCTTTCCTTTCCAAGAATATATGGACAGGTGTGTGACATTCCATTTATCAATTAACTTATGGTAGTTTTGGATACTTGAATTTTCACCATTACTTTGTCCAGATTTCAGGAGCAGACTAAATTGTATGGCAGCAGACCAAGTGATTTTCACACGGCAATAGAAGAGGCAATTCTAGCTGAACACGGCTACACAAATAAATCCCCTGAGATGGAACAGGAGGCATCTCCAGCCACTAATGACAGTGAAGTTGAAGAGGCTACTGGGTCAAATCAGGAGCTAGAATTCTGTTTCTCTGACCAGGCAAGTTTTCAGAAAGCGTCCTTTTCAGGAATAAGATCTGAAATTGAAAATTTGTTGATGTAGGCCTTAATCTAGCCTGTTCTCAGCCTTATGCTATTCTTTTGAGTTTCATTCTTTAGGTTTATATTAGTCTTCTTACTTATTTGGAGATCTATTAAAGAAAGGAGCAAACCTACCTTTTCACTTTTAGTTTAAGTGTTTAAACTTTTGTTGTTGGAGCATTGGGATTTTGAAATGTGATCTTAAAACTGCCATAATGATTTGAAGAATCTTAAGTGGTTCAATTCTGATGACTTCTGGTTGATTTTTTAGCAGGATGGATATGATAAGAGGAAAGACACTCGACCATGTGACAGTTGTGGTTTGGTTGTTCTGCGCCGAACTTTGAAGAAAGTTAAAGATAGAACGTCCAAGGCTCAGTTTTCCTGTGAGCATTGTACTAAGGTCATCTGCAAATTTTTTTACTATGCAATTCTCTGTATTCACATGTATTTCCTTGATAAGGAGCACATGCTTAAATTCAACATTTGTGCTATTCAATTGATATTGTTGTCTGTTCCTTCTATTAGATCTTTATAATGCAATACTTCTTTTCTGTTCCTGACGTACAATTTTCTATGTTGTTCAGTTGAGGAAATCAAAGCAATATTGTGGCATATGCAAAAAAATTTGGCATCATTCAGATGGTGGGAACTGGGTGAGATTTTTTTGTTTTGATTTTGGTCTTTGAGTTCTTGGCTGGCAAACTAGAATAAACTAAGAACCTTTCTTCACGTGATATTCTATAGGTGTGTTGCGATGGTTGTGATGTTTGGGTGCATGTGGAGTGTACAGATATTTCCAGCAATGCTTTAAAGGTAATTTTTATATTTTCTTTTTTCCTAATTTGATTCTGGTGAAGTGCATGGAAGATTTATCATTAATATCAACCTTTTTCAGAATCTACAGAACACTGATTACTTTTGCCCCGAGTGCAAAGGAAGTTCTAACAAAAAATTGTTGGGCTCAGTACAGCGGGGACCAAAAGCAAGGTATCTTCTGCTTAAGTTGCATTTTGGTTGATGTATCCTATCAAAAGAATATGTTGAACTTGTGTTTGGTTGGTTTATTTCTTGTTCTAGCGTGCTGACTGCCTGTAATGTTTTGTTCTTTGAAATGTTAAAGTGTTTCAAACAGATTAAGAGAGAGCAGTGGAAATGTGATGCCTGAGAAGATTACTGTCGTGTGTACTGGCGTCGAAGGGATCTATTATCCAGATATTCATTTGTAAGTTCTTAAAAGTTCTGGAAAGAGAATGGGGTTAGAAAAGGCTGTCATGAAAAATCTTGAAATTCATATGAAAAAATAATAATCTGTAAAGGTCTTTGTGAGTGCTGAGGTCAACTGCCTGCTGCGTCCTGTTAACCAATCTTCTATATTGATCGTACTCATCTGTTAGAAGCATAATTCAGGAACAGTTTTTGACATTTAATATACCAAAAAGAATTCTAGTACTAGATGAGAAAAACTATTTTCAGTTGGTAACTAATGGGAAAAACTTGCTTGAAGATGAGGCACTCTCTCGTGATTCAATTAGTCTACTGCAAAATTTGTGTAGCACTTCTAATGCTTGATTAATTCACACTTAGCTGCTTTAGATATGAAGTACTCTAGTCTTCCTTTTTTTTTGAAAGTGCTCTAGTTTACTTCCTTTATTGTTGTCACAGAGTTCAGTGCAAGTGTGGTTCTTGTGGAACAAGGAAGCAAACACTTAGTGAGTGGGAGAAACATACCGGTTGCAGAGCTAAGAAATGGAAGTGCAGCGTGAAAGTAAAAGGCTCAATGATAACACTTGACCAATGGGTGTGTACCAGATTGTGAAGTTTCTAAATCATATGTCATCTTCTCTGATGTTGTATCTTAGTCCGCCCTTTTCATTGCATCCTGTCACTGATAACTGAGTGGATCTACGATTAACAGGATTTCTAAAAGGTTCTATTGTTACAGTCCTCAATGGTTCATTTTTTGATGTCAACTTCAGGAAGGTTTTATGTTGTTGGGTAGTGATAGACTAAAAGAATGACAAATACATAAATTACTGATATTCGTTTTTAATTTGCAGTATTCTTCTTTTTTTTTCTCTTGATCAGTGCAACATGCTTTATATAGATCATTCTTGGCGTTTTGTTAGAGTTTTAGGTGGATTTTTGGTAGTCAATAAACATGGTACCATTATCTCAACATTACTTTTCATGGGTGTTCCTTACTGTTTTTGGTTGAGAAGTCAACTAACTTATAGTGCTTCTAGTAGTGATTTTCTTCTGTTAGTTAATATCTGGAGTAGGTTCTGTTTTATGCTCTTTAATCTTAGTAGTATGGATGCTGCCTGCAGCTTTCAGACAATAATGCTCATAATGTAAGCTATCAGAAGTTAGATCAGCAGCAGCTGTTTGCAGTTTTAAGAGGTATGCTCTATTCCTTCTCTACTATTTTACTGGAGTTCCAGTGCTGAGCACCTCTTTTTGTATGTATTCTGTTGAGCGAGCAATCAAATGTGTGCTTCTTTTGTTGCAGAGAAGTATGAACCTGTTCATGCAAAGTGGACTACAGAGAGATGTGCTATATGTAGATGGGTTGAGGATTGGGACTATAATAAAATAATCATATGCAACAGGTATCCCTGTAAAATAACTATTTAGAAGTAACAAATATCTTTGGATGGATATGTTCCTTTGATTTGGTTGGCGAGATTTTGTTTTCTAGTGTAACTAATGCCGGCGATTCAGGTGCCAAATAGCCGTCCATCAAGAATGCTATGGAGTAAGCAACGGTCAGGATTTTGCTTCATGGGTCTGTCGAGCATGTGAAACCCCTGAAATTGAAAGAGAATGTTGTCTTTGTCCAGTCAAAGGCAAGTCCTATTGTACACCCTGCAACTTAAAAAAATATTTCTCATTACTGGCTTTCTTATCTGGATTTTATGATGCTTTTGCAGGTGGTGCATTGAAGCCAACTGATATTGATTCTATGTGGGTTCACGTTACATGTGCATGGTTTCGGCCTGAAGTTGCTTTTCATAATGCTGATAAAATGGAGCCTGCTGCTGGGCTTCTTAGAATTCCTTCGAACACTTTCCTAAAGGTATTTTAGTTTCTATATGCAAATATTTGGTGGTATCTTTTCATTCATTTGTTGGATCTCAATTGCGTCTGCTGCTGATCTGGTTGATGCAATAAGTAATTTCCTTTTTCTGTCAAAATATTTAGTTATTGTAGGCTAAAAAAACTTGGTTATAAATAAATTTGCAGGCATGTGTGATCTGCAAACAAGTTCACGGATCTTGCACTCAATGTTGCAAATGTGCCACCAGCTTTCATGCTATGTGTGCTTTGAGAGCTGGATATCATATGTGTGAGAAATATATACGAAAAATATTATTGAATTGTGTATCTAAATAGTTACATTGAGACCCTATTTATAGACACTACATTGGAATCCTTTTCCAACTATGATTCCTATTCTTATTCCTATTCCTATTCCTATTCCTATTT
>JAJOOR010013880.1:0-16802 GCA_036250505.1 Solanum acaule | reverse complement strand
AGTACGTTTTATGTAATTTTCATATATATTACTCGGTCCTGATTTATGTGATACAAATGAAATTTCAAAAGTCAATGAATTTTTTATAAGTTTTTTTTATATTAACTTGTTAATTATTGTGATTTCTAATATATTTACGTAAAACGTACTCTAAATACAAATAATTAGCAACTTAAAATATATAAAAACATACTAAAAAATTGATTAACTTCAAATTTCATATGTACCACATAAATTAAAACAGAAACAGTAACATATATTGGGCCCCGTGCTGGCACGGGGTCTCATATCTAGTATTAAATGAAGTTAAAGTTTTCTCCCTACTAACACAAAGGTGGACCTTTTTTATGAACTATGAGAGAATATGAGATGAATATTAATAATAATGATACAAAAGTTCAAATGATAGCTTATGTTTATTATTAACTAGTAAAATTATCCGCACCTCGCGCAGAAATTTAATATCACAAAATTTATAAAATAATACTTAAAATCTATTGGTCATTGAAACTAAAACACTATAAAAGAAGATGATAATTATAACATCTTATCATTTATCCTTCAATCAATCATCTTTAATTTTATTTTATAATTTATCCTTTTACTTCCAGGTACTATTAGATATTTTTGGGGAATCAAATGAACATCAACCGGAGATATTAAATTTTCTAATAAATAAATAATCCTTGGTGAAAGGATAAATTTTGAAAGACTGGAAAAAGTGAACAAATATTATAATTCTAACGTGTAGAAAGTTTAGCCCTATCTTTTGCTTTACATATATCATTTTAAAGTTCCCATTTAAATGTATCATAAGTAATTATTAAAATAAAAAATTAAAGGGAGAATGTATCATATTGGACAACAATTCAACTTATTATATATACTTGAAATGGAAAAATATTACACAAAACTAGTCAGTTTGTTTGGATGTTTTTTAAAAATCAACATAGCAGAGTAATGACGTTTAATTTGAAACTACACTTCTATTTCAATTGCGGTGTCGAGAAATACATCTATTACTTCAAGAAAAGTATTTACAACTTGTAGTAAACTTGAGAATCTGTCCATACTTTATATTGAATACGAGCAATTAATTTATGAAGTATTGATCTTAAGGTTGCTACCTGATTAAACAACATTTCAGTGAGTCTGCAAGTTTATGAATATCCCAAGATTAGTGACTGACAGATATGTTCACCTTTGTCCATATATGGGGATTCAAGACCAGTGAGGGGAAGTCCTGTCATGATCGTGCACTCAACGAAAGAGCGAAAAACTGATTTTCACTAACAAATCATCAAATTTCACAAATACGACTACCAACTTCCACAAGCTTTTTAAAACTATAACAAAAACAAGACTAAACATCAAAGAAGTAGTAACTTTTACACTTACCCAGTTTCAAGTTCAAAAGGAAGTGGCCCTTGGAATCCTGGAAGAAACTTAACAGGTGAACCAGCAGCCTCAACACACTCTGGAAAATGAAGTACTTCTGCAAGAAGAAGCAGAAATGAAAACAGATTGCAGCAAAGCACAAGACTTCTCTTTCTTTTGGCCATTGCTTTTTGTCATAGAGAGCTTTCTTCACAAACTCTATGGAAATATATAATAATGAGTCAACACTAAATATGAGAGACAAAACCAATAAAATAGAAAAAATATTCTGACTTGTCCTCATGGCTCCAGGCCATGCTTATGCACATTGTAATTTACAAATTATTACTAATTAAATATGCAAATGGAGTTCATGGAGATCCAGCAATTCTGGTATATTTTTCTACAAGTCAACTTCCCATATGAATGTGAATGAACTCTTCTGCTATACCTTATGTTTGGATTCAGCAAAAGTGTCTCCATATAACATAACAAACAGATTATTATTTTTTTACTATCCCATAAATCACTATTTTTTTTTATTTTTTTTTTCCTTTTGGGATGAGAGATGGCGAATCTGCTCATTATGTACAATTTTTTATTTTTTTTTAGAACAGAAGGGATTTGACCTTGAACTCCTGTGGAATGCTTTGAGATTTTCTAAAGCCGGGGCTTCCGTTCTTCTAATCAGTGCTGTGTATTGTGTGTATACATATAGTTTGGTGTTGAGAACTTGAGATACAAGAGAGAGAATTGTGAATGGGGTGCGAGATTGATCAAAATAATATATACTAATATTTTTTATGAGAAATTATATATTCCATATCTCTGAGAGAACTTGAATGAAAAACTCAGAACATTGTGGACAACAAATAGATCTCACAACACAAATGGAACAGCCATTTTGGCTTAATATTGGTTCCAACACTTCTTTTCTAAATACATAACAACTTAATTATAGAATGAATTTCAATATTGGATGCTTCACAAAGGTGTTGAAATGTGTTCCTCAATTAATCACAAAGGCTGATAAGATAACCATCTCCTTAGCATGGCTAGACATTCAACAGGCTTGTACTCTGGAGCTGTATGTCCTCCTCCCTGCACTACAGTTCAACAACACAAAAAAAATGTTTACTTGCTAAAGAAACAGGAGATAATAAAACAAGTTAATACAAGTCAAATAGTTGCTTTCCTTCACTGTGGCAAATGTCATTTTATTTGAATATGTCCTTGTATACCTGCAATGTTTGAGTACAACGGAATGAAAAAGGAAGACAAGAAAAATTCAGGTTGAGGCATGTTTCAAACATAAATCAAAGAACATTCATTTAGTTTTGAACTTACCCGGCAACTTGACCATCAACAATCCATGGTCGCCAATCATCAACAATAGAGTAGTTAAGAGATCTTACCCAAGCTTCGGTTGATGTGTAAGGGATCATCGTGTCATGATCTCCACTGTTTATGAAATAAGTATGGTAAGTTAAAGTAAATTCATACATAGAGTCTATTATTTATGCAACAGACTTACGATATAATTACTCAACCTGTATATTAAGGACCTATAGCCTTTGACACTGAGCTTTGCATGATATGGAATGCTGTTTCCTATTATCTTTTGGTAAGGCAAAGCATCCCCAGCACATCGCTTCCATTTACCAATACTGCCCTGCATGGGATAAGATTTCTAGTTAGAGACCAACGTCTTGGACCTACTAGTTTAGGTAAATATCTAATGCATTCCAACTTTAATCTGTGTTGCTCCCAAAACTTTAGAATTCTTCTTTTATGAAAAAATGAAAAAGCAAAACATACTCTTCGAACATGGAGGGCCTCTCTAACTTTGTCATCATCAGCCCAATGGTAAGAGATCTTTTCCCAGTCAAACTAACATGACAAAAAAAGAAAGGAGGTATAATATGAATTTCCCGTGGATGATTGTCAAGGGATAAGAACCGGTTATTCTTACTCGACATCTCAGTCGTCCAAGATATAGCATTTCATCAAGAGACCTTCTTTGGCCTATCCATTTTTGTGGCCTTGGTGAAGCAAACTCACACTTGGGCTCCAAAATGTGCGCATTGGTAATTCCACCAAGCATCTATAAAAATCATACAACTTATATCAAGTTTAGTCAAATAAACCAAGCAATAAGATGGAAGCAGCACAAGAGAAATGAATTAATAGACACAAACCTGATCATAAGTCTGCCTATCATTCCAACATTGTGTGTTGCTAGGATGTATATCGAAATACTCTCCTTTACAGTTTCTCTTCAGGGACTGTTCAAGAGTAGTAATCCATTTAATCAGTGTAATATGAAGAAAATGCTTAGAAATATATCAAGTTACTTAGAAAGATAATTACATCTACACATAATAAGTTGAATTAGCAACCTAAAAACAATAAAACATTTTAACTTTTCCAACATGTTGAATTGAATTTACAGTGTAAAATTTGTATTACATTGTTAGTGTATAAGTGAAATAAAAAAGGTTTCTATTAAACAATGCAAACCTCAAAAAGTTCATCAGAAATTAGACCCACTCCATGAGCATATGAGATCCTGTAATTGTATTCACCATGAAATGTAGTCGGATTTCCCAGTAAATATCCCTGAAACCATTTGAAGGATGCAAAATATTAAGAGCACCAATATCTATCCTTTCATGATGTTGTTCATTGAGTCTCTAACTATGTAATGACTTATATCCTAATACAAAACAAAATAACTCATTCCGTACAAGAAGGTTAACAAAAACGAAAGACAAACCTTAAGATCAATAAATGGCTCAAGTCCCTTCTCATTTCCTGCATTACCACATCACATCATCAGAATAGTGAATGATGGACAATAAGCAAATAATCGTTCTTGGAGGAAAACAACAATGCACTTCATTATAAAATCCTACCATTTGCTATGAATTGAGAAATGATTGGTATGCTTATTCCCGAATAGGAGTCCCCAGCCACATAAAATGGATTTCTTAAGAATTCTGGGTGATCATTGAACCACTGAAAGGAAATGGATGAATTAAATTAAACGGCAAAGTCATTTGAAGATAGAAATTGGATTTCAGAATCTGTATCACACAAAAGTTTGAAATTAGAGATCTAATTTACCTTGCGTAGAAATTGATATGCATGATCACTAGCTTGTAGATCATCTGATTGACGAGCCTCTGAAGTTCTTGCATAGGAAAATCCAGTACCAACTGGAAGATCTAAGAATATAAAGCTTGCTACCTGACTAAACAACATTTCAGTTAAACTGCAAGCTTATGAATATCCCAATATTAGTGACTTGACAGATATGTTCACCTTTGTCCATGTATGAGGATTCAAGACCAGTGAGGGGAAGCTACCATTATATTCCGCTGGCTTAAAGTCACCGTACTCCACAGGCTCAAACGTTATTGGACCTATCTCAAAGAGAAGGCCAGATAAAGCAGAGCAGCCAGGGCCTCCAGTTAGCCATAAAATAAGAGGGTCTGATTTTGGATTAGACTCAGACTTAATGAAGTAGTAGAATAGTTGAACATCATCTGAATCACCCACTCCTATGTACCTGAAAACAACATCTTTAGTATTGAATGCTGAACTTCAGTATCTGCTCATACTTGTTTGGCTGCGAGTGATTTCACTTTAAGCGAAATATTGAAATACTGGTTCGAATGTAACTCTGTGGCTTCTTCTTCGAATCTTAACATGATCACGCACTCAAAAAAAGAGCAAAATACTGATTTTCACTAACAAATCACAAATCCTACTACCAACTTCCACAAACTTTATTTAACTCTCCCTTTTTTATATTTCAATCTTAAACCTATTTGAGCCCTACTTTAGTAGCTACAGACAAAGATAATTCCTTACTGCATCCAATTTAGTATAAATCTTATATACTTTGAGAAACAAAAACAAGACTAAACATCAAAGAAGTAGTAAATTTTACACTTACCCAGTTTCAAGTTCAAAAGGAAGTGGCCCTTGGAATCCTGGAAGAAACTTAACAGGTGTACCAGCAGCCTCAACACACTCTGGAAAATGTATTACTTCTGCAACAAGAAGAAGAAGAAAAAGAACTGAAAACAGATTGCAGCAAAGCACAAGATTTTGCTTTCTTTTGACCATTTTTTTTCTTCTTTCTTCAAAAACTCTCTGGGAATATATAATGAGTCAACATTAGATATGAGAGATAAAAGCAATCAAATATAAAATATTATATCTTCTTGTCCTCATGGCCCAGGCAATGTTTAGGCACGCTGTACCTTAAAAAAATGCTAATTAATTATGCACATGGAATTCATAGAGATCCAGCAATTCTGGCATAATCTGAATCTGAATGAACACTTCTGCTATACCTGATGTTTTAAATTTGTTAATCATGTTGGGATGCCAACATATATAACCTTCCTTGTTAAAAAATCTTACTCATGATGCCAACCCTATGATATAAAAGAAACCCAAGAATATCCTTGATCTTCTTCTATAAAAGAAAAACTCATTAGTTGGCGTATTGAATTAAGTAACTTAGGTCATTCAATATTATATATGCTTACGTTAATAAACTTTTTGCTTTTGGTAAAATACACCTTGTTACTTGCTAACAATTAACACCACAATCATTCATATGTACCTCCTCGGATGATTTTAGGTATTATGAGCTAAATTTTGGATTCAAGACTCGAGGTTTGTTTCTTATCACGATAAATAGAGTAAGGTTCATTTCAATTTATGATTTTATTTAATATTGAACGTTAATTTTATATTATTCATACGATCGATATCTAATTTCGAACATGTAAGATATTGAGTTTTCATATTAATGATGATAGATTTATTTGATCTTCTTATACAATCTTAAACAATTCTAGTATTGAATCAAGTCAAAGTTTTCGCCCTATTAATATAAAGGTGGACCTTTTTTATGAACTGTGAGAGAATATTAATATTAATGATACAAAAGTTCATATGATAGCTTACGTTTGATATTAATTTAAATATAATGTTTATTTTGATCGTTACTTAACTTTTTATTGTATCATATTATTAAAATCTTTCTTTAGATAACGCTGAAAAATCCTATTTTGTGTGATTGTATCATTAATTTTTTTATTAGATAACGACATAAAGTCATATTTTGTGTAATCACATTTTCACCTTTTTCTTCTTTCTTCTCACTTTATCTTTGCTTATTATCTAATACCCCATAATCATGTTGTCTTTTACTTAACTCTTTTTTTTTAATTTTATAAATAATAGTTTTACCTTGTCTCTTTTTTATTTGTCCTTTAAATTATTAATACATAATATTATATATAACAAAAAGGAAAACAATCATTATATTCATCAAAATAATATATTTCTACTATAGTACGATATAACAATATAATACACTATGAAACGATACGTTATAATCTTACGAAAAAACCTATATTCATCTAGATTCAATATAATGATATATTGTAAAACAATACGTAACAACCAAAAAAAAATCAATATTGATCTGTTTCTCCACCACCTGGGTAACATCCAAAATAAATACCTATAATACAAATGACAAATATCCCCCACGTCATGAACGTAGGCGCACCTCATTTTGGGCCCTAAAAACGTAAAAACAATTTCGTAACAAAACGCAGGCGGCTCACGCCACCACTTGAACACGGAGTCCAATTATTGTTGTTCCCCCAAATTCTTTTTCTACAATTCACCTTTTGTTGCCCTTTTCCCAAATTCCATCTTCTCTTCAAAAAAACCTCAAAATCCATGGAGGTTTTCAATCAATTTCTGCAATTCCGATAAATTTAACTATCGTTATCTGCAGTTTTTTCTTCTATCTATACCTATACATACAGGCGGAACTTTTTGTTTTTGTTTTTTTTGGTGTATGTATATGTGTGTTTGAATTGTTAGGGCATGGAGGTGGTTGAGGTGACAGGTACAAAGCCGATCCAGTTGGTGAGAGCTATATCGAACCAGGATCGGATTAAGGTGAAGAGAAAAACGATAGAGGCTGTGTTACAGGAATGCCAACGAGCTCTTGAATTGCTTAGTACTACTGGTTCCGTTGAGGATGACACCGATGAATCCAATTCTAGCAGTGATGTTGACCGGGATGCTTTGGAAGATTCCGGTCAAGGCTCCTCTACTCCGTCTGCGGATGTTGAGACCGATGAGGTCAGCGTTAATTATTAATTCTGTCTAGAGTTGTGAAATAGTGGTTGTTAATTTCTTCTTCAGCTTTATCCGCTGTGAAATATTTTGTATATATATGCTAAAAAGTGTTTGAATTGATTTAGTTTGCATCTTTTAACATGAGCTGAGCTAGAAAAGAGATTATACAGCGATTAACTCTAGCTGAGAAATTTGAAAATTCATCTACTTCGATTGAAGAAAAAAATAGAGAAGAGATGTAAAGCATATGGTTATATATGCTACGTTAGCTAGAAAGTCCTATTAGCAAATATTAGGTTATATCAGGAGAGTTGTAGAAATCAAGCTGTATGTACTTCCGTATACTCATCATAGTCGGAGAACTGTAAGGTGCTTTTGAATTTCACTGCTATAATTATCATAATTGCATGTATTTTGTGGTTCTAATTTGAGACAGTTTTTGTGCTTTATTGCTGCCTTAATCTCTAAAAGCATTTTTGGTTTTGGACTTTGAGTTGATGGACAACATTAATTGCATAGTAAAAGAGTTGGCATGTACTAAGTTTATTTGAGTTGGCCATCCTTATTATGTTTTTGTAAGTTATTACATACAATAATTGCTTTTGAAGATTGCTGGCTTCTCATTCAACTAGCAGATGCATTAATTTCACTTGTATGGAATAACGATTGACTATTAGTGATTCAAGCAGACCAATGCCACTGTCCCACTCTATTGTTTGGATAGATGGATTTGGGGAATCCACTTTTAAATTTAATTTCTGTCAACATCAACCATGGCAAAAAGTTTGAAAGTGCGTTTGTGTGTCTCTTTTGTTGTGCAGCTGCGAGATCTCCTGAAATCTAGAGTTCAATGCTCAGACTTCCTTCAAAAGCTAGAAAATGCTCAAGCATCTGTTCCGCAAAACTTAGCTGGTATGTTTTCCAGAAAGTTGGTAACTGTATGACTACTGAAGTCTTATCAGTTTCCTTCTCAAGTGGGATGATGGTAGTGATAGCTTCCTTTTTTATTGTGTTGTAGAAGAAGGAAGTTCATGGGACATGGTCAATGAGAATGACCTTTGGGAAGGTGGAGATCCTGAGTTAGATGGAGAAGACTATGTTTTAGTTAGGCAAGAAGATATAGTGGATGGTATAGCTTGCTTTATGGCTGCATACCTGTTATCTCTTAAGCAGACTAAGGTATGTATGTTTCCTTAGAAGAAACAGGCCTGATCTTCTTGTTCCTTAAAGTGTTGGTTCTTTCCTTTATTTCCTCAAGTTAAAACATAGATCAATGCAACATCCAGTGTCTTGGTTTTCCTTGTAAATGTGTTTATTTCAATTCATTAAATTCCTTACCTTTTGACTTCATAAAGAAAATGCTTACCTAGTTTTAATCATCTCTGTCATTTTCTTGTGTTCTTATCCTTATCTTAGCAGTTTGTTTGTACTTTGTCGCCCTCTAGACATAAGAGAATGATATAGTTGCTACTCCACTCATAATTTACTTTCCTCAAAAGTAGAAACTAATTAAAATTAGAAAGCTGGACTTTGTGGAGTGGTTCACAGCAATCTTAGCGGAGAAGTCCTAGTAGATAAACCTTTCTGCTGTAAATAGTGTTAAATCAGTTTCCTGGTTCTCCTAATAGTCAGGTCATTTGCTTTCTGTAGTCTGAAGAAATTCCTTCTATAGTAAGCCACTAAAAGCCTGCAAAGATCTAATACTATCCCCTCTGCCCCAAATTATGACACAATTTACATCCCTATATTTCGACAACTATGTTAAAATAGTTTTTATATTGCTTGAACAAACTTCAATATTTTATTTTTTTTGAACTGTTCAAAGTAGAATTTGATATGATGTTTTTTCCATTAAGTTCACTTTTCAATAACCATCCTTATGTTGTTTCCACCAATAGTAATATGTTACGAAACTGAAATCAACATCTTTGATTGTCTACCTTATCAAATGATGTTACATAAAATGAAGAAACAGAGGGAGTATCTCTTCTCCAAAATCTGCCCACTTGACTTGCTGAATGTCATTTCACATCTCTATGTTTTGGTCAGAAAGGACCTTGATATAAGAGCATTAGTTGATAGATTGTCAAAAAAAGATATTAGTTGACGAATTGATCAATTTTGGTTGATAAAATTGAAAATAATTTTCTAGTGCCAATTGTGTTTTGAGGTTGCTGTGCTGATTCATGATGAATAGTTTCACGGCACTCATATCATTATATAGGATGAAAGATAATCACAATTACTGTTCAAAGTTACTTTAGTGTCTCCTCCTCTCTAGGAGGTTTAATTCTTTGCACTAATTTGTGCAGGATTTGACACCAAACCAACTCCAAGATGGTTAGTTGAATTTCATGCTTTCTTCCAACATTTCTTTCTAAGGATACTTATTAAAAAGAAAACTCTTGTTTTCATTCACTCTGCTTCAATTCATTTTTAAAAGTTGGATTGAGGAAAGTGACATTAGATTTTCTTCACAGCTCTCAGCAAGACATTCTCTTTGAAAAAGAAGAAAGGAAAGCTCCGAAAGGCATGGGATGGAAGCAAAGTTATTTACAATGTAGCATCTTGGGGGGCTACAGCTATTGGGTAAGCCAACCTATTTGATTCAGCAAAGTAGTTCTGCTATCACTTTTTCAAAAATGGGTAAAGTAGTTCTGCTCTCTTCTATCTCCATGTCTGATGTACTCAGAGATGACAATATTCTGTGTAAATTGTTTCTTTGAGGAAAGTTGTTTCTTTCCTTGTCTGCACTTGTTCTTTCAATAACAACTTCAAAGCATGTTTTGCTCATTGTAAGGTGGAAACAGAATAGAAAGACAGCTGAACATAATCTTCTTCCCACTGCAGACTATAGCAATGGCTAGTGCTTATAGCTTAAGAAGTGCAAAACAATGTCCAGACACTTATTAAGCAAGGAAATCTTTTAGCCTTGATGAATGAGCCTGTAGTCTTTCAGCTCCATGTATTCTCTCGCTTTTCTTGGCCAGATTCTCTCCAACTAAAGTTCTTGCCACGTCATCATAATGGGTTATCAATAGGTTTCCCAAATCAAAACAGCAAATAGGAGGAGAAAAAAATAATATAAACATGTTACACTTGAAGCTATACCCAACAACAACATACCCAGTATAATCCCACTATACTTTAAGCTGTACCCAAGTTTGTCAAACTGTGCTCATTGCTAGATTATTATAAGTTTATAATCCATGAATGTGGAGAAGGGGAGAAATCAGTTTCAACCGTCTTCAAAACTGATTGAATGTGAATCGGAAAGAAACAAGGGACTGAGTGGTCATGTAGAATCTTCTGTGTGCTCTTATCTTGGTCTAGTTTGCATAGCATGATACGTCAGTTGTTGCTAAATCGGAAGTTGATGTTTGCGTTAATAGACTAATCTGAATTCTATCTTTGGCATATGCTCGATTTATTTGTTTAGTATGATATTTAATGCCTTCTCAGAAGATTGAAGGATACTAGCAAATCCTAATGAATGCAAGTCTTATTGATATCATTGCCTAAATATGTGTGCTTTTAATCAGGATATACCAAAACCCAGCTATTCTAAGAGCTGCATCAGCAGCATTCTGGACTTCCTGCCGTGTAATATCGAAGCTCTTATAAGCAGCAGTTCTGGCTTAGCTGAAATCCCAAGGCTTCGCCTACACGATGTAACGTTTGCATGTGTCCTTGGATCTTTAACGTGTAATATAAATGCCATTCTTTGTTTAATCATGTAAATATTTCGCCAATTGAATAGCCTGCGTGCAGATTGATTGGGCTTAATCTGATGATCTTGTTTGATTATTGATTCTCTCTACTGATCGCAGTTGATCATGATGCCTTCTGAATTATTTAGTAATTTACCGCTTTACAGCTTTCTTGTTCCGGTTGTGGAGTGTGAATGTTGATTATTTATTTTATTTTCCCTAATGCTTGGTTGCTTAATTTCAAACAGGCAGATTGGACGTTAGACTCCAAATTGAAAAAAAAACACCAATGTTAGAATGTTGATTGACCACTTGCTTCCATCTACTTGTTGATACATAACCCGCTCAACTCGAAGAAAAAGGTTAATCAATGATATCTAGTAAGTATTTAGACAATTTTGAGAAAAAAAAAAATAACACTTGAGAAAGAATTTTGCAGATCTTAGTTTAGAAGGTAACTACTTCCTCTGTTCTAATTTATGTGACTTACTTTTCTTTTTAGTCAGTTCCAAGAAGAATAATACATTTCTATATTAAGTAACAATTTAACTATGAAATATCTATTTTACCCTTAATGAAATGATTTATAACCATACAAATTTCTATCATTCATTTTGGACCACAAGTTTTAAAAGTCTTCCTTTTTTTCTTAAACTCCGTGTCGAATCAAACTACCTCACATAAAATGGGACGAAGGGAGTACATAAGATGTATCGACAAATACTTGATAAGTTATGAATTAATTTTTATATGATCCTGGACGATCCTCATAGCTGACTCTACACTTAATTCAAGGGGAGGAATCCCCTTATTAATATCTACATATGTAGATAGTGTGAGTGCAGTTATGGAAGAAAACAATACGCAGAAGACATGCTCAAGATGATGTAGATATTTGACAAAATGTGAATTACAAGCTATACGTCTTTTATATATGGAGCAGTAGAGTCACCTGCTCCCACAACAAAAATGACTGAGAGAGGCTACTTCCTATTCTTCTGTAGAAGGCCTAAAAACCATAAGAGAGAACATCTTCTTCACCATGGTCCTCTCTAATCTGAGGCAAATCCACCTGTAGGCTATAGGTTATAGGCTATGGCAACGACACCCTTCTTCCTCTTTCTGTTTCCGGAACCAAAAAGAAACAAAAGAATGAAATTGAATAGAAAACCTATACATAATTACATCTAGTAAAAGTAATTTGATCCTTTGTTATTTGATGCATCCCTACAAAGCATTGATCGCACTTCAAGAATGGACCTTGGAGGCTCAAGGTCTTTCTCTTGAAGCGAATTGCCTAAAAGCTGCTGCATCTGAGAGGCAAAGGTATCATCTAGGATCTGCAAATGTCAATTACATAAAATGATGAAACATATAGTAATTTGAATGCACTGTCCTAGAAAAATGAGACGTTGCTACTTACAGAGACTGCAATTCGTGAGCCCTTGTACCAAGACCGGTTCTCTTTCCTGCTCTCTAAGAAACTTAGCACGTCCTGCATCAGATTGAAATTAGTATGAATTTTCACATGAAAATGAAGACTAAGCTATCAACCAGAAGTTCAACCAACACTAACCTGTCCCATCCTGTCCCAGTAGCCTCGACAGCTTGCGATGAATACATTAGGTTCAAAAATGGTGTAAAGGTGATTTATGGTACTCGTAAGCTGCTCCTTCAATGGCTGCATCTTAAATCTTATGTCTGATTCTATGACATTCTCCTTGGAATCTTGTAAAATTTTCTTCAACTTTGTGTTGTTCTGCAGCTTCGTCTGAAGCAGGAACGGTGATATTTGTTTAGTAGTCAGCGTATGGCTTTAGTTTGAAAGAGATATAAGTGCAGAATTTGACTGGAGCTACTTATGCATTTTCCGTTATGAGTTCACTTTATGAAATGAGTGACATAAGATCAGCATAACGGAGCCTACTGAACTGAACTTTCAAGATAGCAAATTAGCGGTTAACAGAGCCCATGGGTGTGCACTGATGTTATCCTGACCAAACACTTTACTCTCCCTTTTATATTAGGTTCTGAAGTTTCATGATACTTCTATTGATAAATCTCATCAGAAGAATCACGTAATCAGTTAGAAGGTTTCAGTACGTACTAAGTAACGACAAATACATAGAGAGAAGTGCATTATCTGTGTGTATTCCTTTTAGTTTTAGATTTAACCAAAATGTAGAGCAAACTTACATTTTCCACAAGCTTCTCAACGACTGCTTGCACATAATTTCTGAATTTAGCTCGAAGCATCACAGTCACCTCACTCAGGCGCTCTCCAGGGGCGGTGTTTCCTCCTTCAGGGATACATGAGCCCCAGGACTTAAACTGCTGCTCTATGTTTGGGCGCAGAATGTCTAGCATCCTCTTCATTGAATTCAAAAGAATGCCCAGCTGAAAGAAGGAACACGTTTTAGGCTTAAAAATATGAAATACAAATGTGATGAAGGGCAGATAAGAATGGATGCTTACATCTTCTGGCACAATATATGGGCAAACTGATCTTTTGGTAAGTTTTTGCACATATTTGAAGCCAAATTTCTTGGGTGTCAAATTCTCCTTTAACGGAGACAAGACATCTGCATATTGCTTCTCCAGTGCATCCAAAATTGCTTTCTCAATATCAGCAATGGCCTTTATACATCAAGAGAAATAAAAAAATTGTCAACTGTAAAACAAAAAATAGTAGTTTCAAATAACCAAAAAATGAATAAATTGTAAGATGAACAACAAAGTGCAACAACAGCCAGTATGTTACTACTGCCTATTTGATTCCTTCATCTCAATCTCTCTTCTATTCCAGGAGAAAAAGAAAAATGAAGCAAGGAGAAAAATGAAAATGAAAATGAAATAAAATTCAAACGTTATTAAGTTTCTTTGCTTTTCATACAATGTTGCAATGGAGAAGTCTAAATATACCAGTCCTTTTTCAGCAAATAAATAAATCAACTTTGGCACTGACAGAGACCAGAGACTATATACTGGTATACCCACACTGGGCACAAGATAATGAGAGTATCGAGGAAGTGACGTTCAATTACTACTGTTTCACAGTCAATTTAGTCCATTAATGAATCCTTTTGACGGTTTATAATGGTGCAGTAAAAAGAAATGCAACAGGCTTTTCAGCAAGTGTATGCGACTGCCTACAATAGTATATTTCCATGCAGAGTAGTAAAAGAGAAACAAGAATAATCAGGGCATACATTCTCCAATACAAATGTGTACTCCGGCCAGCGGCAGATGATGATCATATAGTCATTAAGAGTTCCTTTCAGGCGCTCGTACATTTCATCAACAAAAGGGGTTGTTGAATGCTGTGTTTTCACTCCCGACCATTTCACCTGTTAGATAAAGGAGTTAATTCAGCACCAATCAAGAAGAATGAAGGATAGAGCAGATCAGCAGAAAGTGAAAACCAATGATAACCAACTCCTAGATTAACTTGAAGCAGAACCAAGAAAGCTGTCAGTAGCGTAAAGAGTCAATTTTTCTTTCCATTTAACAAGCAAAAATTGGCCCATCTAAAAAAAACTAAGAATTGGTCTGTAAGAATTGGCCCATCTTGATAAATTCTTTCCATCCCCATTGCTAAATGTAAGAATTAGCATCATAAAAAAAAGGAAAAACAAGTCTAGACCTTAGTAGTTATCAATTACAAGCCTGTTTAGTTGCTAACATTTTTACATTGCATCTGGAAAGCAGCAAGTTGAAAACTTTCACACTAAGAACTTCCCTCCAAAATTAAACCTGCAAAGAGTGCATGATTTTTACAATCTCTTCTTATTTTAGAATTTCATTTTCCTCTCAAACACGCACATGCAAGAAAATGATTCTGAATTTCCTAAACTGCATTGCAAAATTTTCAAGAAAAAGTGTTCTAGCAACTATCTTGATATACAAATGAAGGCTCAATGTTTTCAAGCTCTGCCTATGCTTCTGTTAGGCTACTGAAATTAAGAAGCCTAATCTAGATTTTAACATCTCGACCCTTGGATTCCTGGATACCATCCACCTACATTGCAAGTTTACATGCGCAGCATAACAGAGAAGCTACAAGCATATATAATGGAAAGGAATTGACCAGCTTAATCCAAAAGACTAAATGCAAATAATAATAATTAATAAAAAGAAAATAGCACAGTGCAAGATTATGCAAGTCGGATGCTAAGTTTGATGCAAGCAAATTGCTGTCTGGAAAATAATCACACCAAACACATAGATCATATGAGATGGTTCATCTTAATGGAGGGATATTAGGGCCAGACCAGTAGAGAGTAGGTACAGCAAGGGTTTAAACAGTGCCTGTGAAAGCCTCAGTTAGTACCTTGTCCAGCTTGCAAGATTCCAGCAAAGAGAGCCGCTTATCCTGGATCCACAGGATGATATACAAATGGAACAACTCTTTTGCATCAACTCCTCCTTTAACAGGTCTGCACAGGCCGTTTCACCAAAAATTACACCACTTAGCATATAGATCTTATGCACTAAAAAGTGCACCTATGAGGCAAGACTTACTTGATATTCCAGCAGGCAAGATCCCTCTGAAAATCTGCTGTTGCAATGACAAGATCAGTCACATGGGGAGAAGGGCCAGCAGGGGGGCAAGCGATCAGGAATGCACGCAATCTACAGCAAAGTTCTGCACTATATATGGCTGAAGAAAGGTTTGGCAAGTCTATGAAGCTGCAAACATCGAAGCAGTTAGGAATGTTGCAAGAAATGACGACTAATGGAAAAAAAAAACTTGATATTGGACTCGTTGATTGTACAAGAAATGCACCTAAGACTTGTCAACAAGATAATGCTTAGCGGTTTTATTCATGAAAGGAGAAACGCACATGTAAAACATAAGCACAAGAGAGAAAGGGGGTGAAGAGGAGATGGGGGGGGGGGGGGACGCAGGATCATGTCTGTTAAGAAAAAACAGACATCGGGTTTGCCAAACCATATAGATAGCCAACAGTCCATTCCTCAGTCAACTGAGACATTAAATACCCTTCTGCAACCTGGGACTAAACATATTATGCAAGGACAACATGGGGTCCAACACTATGTATACTTTAGTCAAGCAATGAGAAAGATTGACCAATCTCATCATATGCTCTTTCTTATTCATATGCCCTCTAACTTGAACTCCTAGAATCGGGATAGTCTGGCTCTGATATCATGTCAAGAAAATAGACTCTAAGCCTAACACAACCTCAAAATTTAGCATAGGAGGTGAAGGATTGTTCAAGACATGGAAACAACACATTCCTCTTAACCAATGCATGACACTTAACAATGTGAATGTTTGTTTTGTCAAAAACTCAATTCACTTTACCATCTTCACATATATGATTTGAACGATGTGAGTAACACCTGTGCTAGTACTAATCAATCTTAAAATGTTTACTTTAGACACATAATAGCCTCAGTATAATTCAAAATTAGAAATACCTTGGAAGTATATTTTGATTGTGGATCTCTATGTCAGTAAAAATTTCGTTTCTTATGTTCATACAGAGTGACTTCATTTTTTGATAAGCA